>JAYMFT010205735.1:0-11596 GCA_038088735.1 Panulirus argus | reverse complement strand
AGAGAGAGAGAGAGAGAGAGAGAGAGAGAGAGAGAGAGAGAGAGAGAGAGAGAGAAAGGTTATCATAAACGAAACTAAAGAGGCACTGCATTCCTGTAAGTGACATTCTCCTCTACCTGGATGAGTTGAGAGATAACATTGGGCATCTGTACTATTGGCATCCGCATGATATTGAAGAGTGCAATCGACACAAAAGCTGTCTCAGCGTCCAGCACGTTGTCCGCTGACACGAGCAGGAAGGTGGTGAAGGTGGCTAAAGCGACCTGGAACAGAGAAGATCGTAACTGGTGTTACCATGGGAAGACGAACACCTCAGAAAGCGAAAATATAAAGGGTTTTGTGATAACACTGGAACGATAACAGTGTCGAAAAGGAAGATAAGGAATAACGAAAGATGGAAGAGAAGAAAAAATATTTTTAGATAATTTTAACAACGAAGAATTGTACACATCTGAAAACACAGCGGGGGTAGTTTGTGAAACGTAGCAGGATATTCCCAAGTCCCACTGAACATACAGACATGAAAGCTGAAAGAAAGAAAAAAAAATCTGAGTATTGTTTAGTACAAAGGAAACATACATATGTAAATGATAGGAGACGCACATAATGATATTGCTGAAACAAACTATGTAAATAAAAGGATGTCGCCTTATACCTCAGTAATAACCACAACTTCAGGTATGATGATATTATCATATGATGCCTGGTATGCTCATAATACTGTCCATCAAAATTACAGGAGCAAGACTCTCCCAGACCAGTTTACGACGGTAACAAATGATTACTTTAGAACTTGGGAATAATAAGATCACCCTGAAAATCAATGAATACCTCAAAAAATAAAAGATAGACTAAGTAAATATAAAGTAATTATTAAAGAACATTCAATTATCAAAACAAAGAAGGCTAGTGATATTAAGGAAAACGTACCATATATGGAGCAACGTAGAAAATGAAGGAATTAAATGCCTGTAGTATGGCGTATGTCCTACACAGTTTCATTTCCTCTCTCCTCACACCCTCAACCTTGGTACTGAACGCTGCTTCCCAAGCATAGAATTTAAGAACCTGCGGGAGTAAAAAGACACTGATTACATCATTGTTATTTCCATTGTCTTTTTACACACACACACACACACACACACACACACACACACACACGGAGCCTTTGTCCGGATTAGGTTAGCGTTAGTAATCATGAATTAGCACAGGCCTGAGGCCTGGAGTCGTCACCCACATGGGTTCAAATCCTCTGGGCGCAGCAGTTGGCCCACACTCAACCCGGGTGTTCATTTTCTGTCCTCGAGGTCGATAAATGGGTACCTGGCTTTGACTGGTGTGTGTATGTGTGTGCGTGTGTGTACACACACAGAAGTATAGACATGATACAAACACACAAGGTTAAGAGAAGGGGTAACACGAGAATAAATTTCGCCCGGAAGGAGTCTGCAGGGTCTCTCTCAGGACAAAGATGGGCATGTCAGAAGGCACAGTCGTCCGTCAGTGTTGGATGGATGTGAATCCTAAGCCCCTAAGGTAAAAGAGAGGAGGAAGGTGGTTGTGACTGCGACGATATGGCGACGATATGCTTGGGAACGATGTGTGGCTTGGAGCATGTTCATCGCGTAAGGAGTGATACTGTAGGTGATATTTAAGCATATATATATATATATATATATAGAGTTGACGGTGACATACATACACATCTAGGTTAACTTCATATGGAATAAGTGTATGAAAGTAAGTCTTTACACTGGCTAACTGGGCTTGCCCCATATCCTTGAATAAGTTTCGTAGGTGTTGGCTCCATCTCCCTTAAAAAAAAGACAGATCCACTCCCACTCAACCCAACACAGTCTTCCTATTCCAGAAACCTTACAGAAAGCACAAATATAATTCTGGGCACAGATAATATATGGATATAAAAATACTGGGATATGGCTTACCGTCCTGGTTATTCCAGGGTTCGGCTAAAGCATATACATGGAAAAGTTCCTTGCCAATAAATTCCTAGTCTCTGGTTGTCATCCCTGGTTTTCTAACAGAGTCCCCAAATATTGGTTCGTATGTTGCTGTACTACTGACATGTAGAATAATCAGTGTTTGATGACTGACAACAGTG
This sequence comes from Panulirus argus, assembly GCA_038088735.1. Taxonomy (NCBI): domain Eukaryota; kingdom Metazoa; phylum Arthropoda; class Malacostraca; order Decapoda; family Palinuridae; genus Panulirus; species Panulirus argus. The sequence goes on along the minus strand of JAYMFT010205735.1, from coordinate 9,474 downwards.
TTAGAGTGTGACAGATCCCTATGCTGTAATGTCAGGGAACATCAAACTTGATTCTCATAACGAAAAAGGAAAATGACATAAAGATTACAATACAAATAAAAAAAAAAGTTCACACGACAGTTGTAGCCAGATAATGCTTATGGAAACAAAAATATTAGGAGCCACTCATGGTACTGATGCGGTTTTCCTGCCCAGTGATAAATGCAATGCAGAAAACAAGAAAAATGTAACCAAGTATGTCTGTGATAAGTGACTGAAGAAGCATACGTAATTTTCTACCTTGATTCCACCAATGATCTCGTTAATTATCTTGACTCTTTTGTCTTTGAAGGTCATCGTCTTGAACTGAACCTCTTTAGTCTTCTTAAGAATGACGCTGTTGATGGGGATGATCAAGAGTAGCACTGCCAAGCCAGCCAGCACGGACGGACCTAAGTAAGGGGACGAGTAAATACGTGGGTCTGCTGAGATCCGTAAGCATACCTATGACAGCCCTCAGGGAAATACGTAAGAAAAGAGAGATTGCAGAATCATTGCACGGTATTCTTTGAGACTATCTACTTATAATTCTGAATTATCTAATGAAGTATAAGCGATCAAGCTTGGATAATCTTACCTAATCTCTCCCAGAGAAATGCGAGAGCGACCACGATAACGACGGGGGCGAACATTAGATTACAAAGGTGGAACATAGTGTCCCCAATGGCCTGAGCGTCCACTGCCATCAGGTTAACTATCTGACCCACCGTGGATTCACGACGCGCGGCACCAGAAAGATGTAACGCCTGAAATATAGAAGTTCAAGGCATATGGTAGATGCATATGTATCTATGACAGTGGGATGTATAATAACATTTCTCATTTCTACAATTATGAATTCATTCTGAAAGAAATATCACCAAGAATGCCACACTTGACGACACAGGAGTAGACTAAATGATAACTTAATTCTTTCGGATATTTTTCAAAGTATCTTACCTTGTCGTATACAGCAGACATCAGTGCCGATCGGATCTTGACAGAGAGAATTATGACGCTGTTGAAGTAATAGTTCCTCATCAAAGTCGTAACCTCGCAAGCCAAAAACAACGACACAGCATAGATGTAACCATGCCAGACTGGCTCCGTGTTGTCAGTCATGAAGCGAATGAGGAGGCTGTAATGTCATCACAATAAATCTTATAAGATTTAGACAAAAATGTCTAAGTAAAAGAAAGACTGATTGATTTATAAAGGCTGGTTGATTGATAATCAAGCCATCAGTTTACTAATCGCTTTTTTTTAAGCTGATGTATGACATGATTGTGAGGTCTCAGATTTTTCTAACTGATAATGATTTTCTGATTTCATAATTAAGTGTTTCCAATTTGTCGTCTTTGTTTTCATCCCCATTTCATGAGGTTAATCAAGAACATCCATACATCTTGTTGAGGGAACCAATTGTGCATAACTGACAGTCCTCAACCCCGACTCCGTGGGGTGAGGTGGGAAAACACGTAGACATAACCCAAGTACCACTTCTCCAGGGGTTCCTGTAGCTTCAAGGCGGCGCTGCAATCAGTAACTTTCTAAGCCATGAAATACTATGATAATGGCTGAAGGTATGGTAACAACATGACCTCTTCATACATATTGTTTTCCACAACAATGCCTTAATAGAAAACGATAAAGTTCTTCTTATCTTTGTGAGGGGTAACACATCTATGCGCTCAGCCTACCTTAAATATAACCTAATGGCATGCGATAGAAAATATCTGCAGGTTTGCGAATCATTCTTCTACGGTGATGATGACAAAGACCATGAGGGAAGAAAGAGGGTTAAAGCAGGATGGAAGCAGGAGTGTGCGACGAGAATGTGAAGAACTCAAATATTTCTGAGGAAGAAAGATGTAGAATACTGAGAAGAGGAAAACAATAAAGAAGAAACATGACGGTTATGACAGAGGATGAGGATTGCTGCAAGTGAAGGAATACTTAAACTGTGGAGGAGAACGACCAAAAAGATTGAGGAAATTAGAAAGACGAGAACGTGAAGGACGAAGTAAAGTGCTGTGCGGAAAGCCTTCAAGTATTTCTGAGGAGAAAGGCGGAGAAATGATTAAGGGAAGCATAGCTGGAGAGATCTTATACCACTAAATGTTTACCATTACCTAAGAAGTTGAGGTGTGAGGAAACGACAACATTCTGCCAGGAGGCACAGAAGACACGCAAATAACAAGGACCATCGGGTCAGTAGCCATAGTCTCCTCACTAACGACATTCTTGTGGCCTTAGGAGCAGTTGTTATGGTCAAATTCTTATTCTTGGTCGTATCATTCTTCATTTTACCTTTGGATCTTTCTCCTCTGAAATTTGGAATATCACATATTACACAATCATAAAATACGCTGACAGATTTAATGCACAGGTTGGATGATTGTCTGTTATACAGGCCTATCAACTGCCAGGGTCATAAAGGCCGTCAACGTCAAACTACATCAGTCAACCGAAAAATATTCAACCCATTTCTCAAGAGTTAAGGATAATTCTGAGACCCACATACACTCATTCCATCCGCCCCAATATACGTAGCGCCATCCACAAGGCGTCTTTGTCAGTATACATAGGCTACCCTATATATGTATATATAGGGTAATCTATCCAAGTGTACCTGTTGAGGGTGGCTTGCCACGAGTCGTACACAGCTGCAGCGGTCATTCCAGGAACCACATCCCACAGGTCCTCTGGTTTGAGGGGCCGACGCCAGCCTCGCCAGACCATCGAGCCGCTCCATAGGAAGAAGAGACGACTCGGGAACGATGCATCTAGTTCCGGGCTTGATTTCTGAATTCGGATACGTCTCTATTATCATTTTACTGTATTTTTTTAAGTGCAATATATATATATATATATATATATATATATATATATATATATATATATATATATATATATATATATATATATATAAAGACTGAGATTCGATGTTCTCAGTCAATGTGTGATATATTGAAACTTTAATGTTGCGTGAGACATCTTCCTTCAAAATGTATGGCTCCAGCATATAATTCAACACGGATTTGCAAAATGTACGAGTAAGAAGATGGTGACAGCAACTAAAACTAAGTTAGCTGAAACCAAAATTAATGTATTAGGAGATACGGGTCTCTGACTTGTGATCTTTCATCATAATATCATTCCTATTCTTCAGTGTGTTGTTGTTACATATTAACAACCTCTGCAGGAAATCCAGATTTAGAAATAAACGATAACGGAATAGCATTTATTAAAAGGAATAGCTATATCTGCTGTTTATAGTAAAAGAACAAACATTAAATTCTCAAAAACGTACCTCAGTCTTATACAGCATCTGAAGTTTGGATGGTGCATCACTCAAACAATTTGTGATGAAGAGAACTATGCAGCAGAGGTATTGTATAAGGAAGGTCACCACCAGAATGCCCGGCACTTTAAGGTCCTGCAAAATACACAGTATTTCTAAAATAATGGAGCTGCGACCAAGTTGTATTATAGGTGAAAAATTAACTTTTGCGTAAAAACTTGAACATATACATCGGCGATCTGTATTACAAGTTTAGTGTTCCACCACTCTGACGTAGAACTTGTACCTCTCCAGTTTGATAATAGAAAAGACAGAAAGTATTAAACACTGATAAGGTATAGATTAGTGTGTATCAAATATTTGGCTGTCGGGGTTGACTAGAACCATGGAAGAGAAGACTGAAGCTTTGTTCTGAAATAAAGATATTACTTTCATAAACTTCCGAAGCGAATTGAGAGAAAGGGTGAAAGAAACAGGGAATGAAAGGTTTATGAGGAACCCATGAGAGAAGCCAGTCTGGAGAGAGAGAATAAAATGAGTAAAGTTTAAAGTTCTCTAAGAAGATTTCCGTCAATGCAAAAGCTCACCCCAAACCACAATGGCATTCTCGCCATGACAACGGGGAATGATGGGCGAAGAGCGTAGACACACAACTGTCAATGGTCATTGCAACTTATTGCCTTGCAATACTTAATAGTGATAACGTGTCCTTAACACACTAGTGACTGAGTAGTGATTAGAATGATCACTGTCGTAAAGTTAGTAAACTCAAGGAATGAAAATTTGTCCTACGAGACTTCAGATTTGGGAAGAAAGGAAAAATGATTAACGGGAGTATTAAAAAAAAAAAAGGAGATTAGTAAAGTAAACGACACAGAAGGGAAGCAGGAAGCAGACAGGGTGTCCCTAAGTGGTGTTACAGATTCAATGATTGTTCTGTCATAAGAGCAGAGAACTTACCCCGTACACTGTGGAGGTGACTGTGGTGTATAGCTGCGGCAGTCCACACATCAACATAGAGAACCAGAAGAGCCAAATAATGCCACTGCTGCGTTCGCTGTGGCGTCCGCCCAGGATGACAAGCGTGAAGTGTAGCGTCTGGTGTCAAGGAAAAAGAATGTTGGATAATAAAAGGGAGATACGTAAGATAACATACGTCATACACATCCTTCTTAAATATGCCGTTCTGTCGCTACTCTAGCATTTTTTTTTTTTTGCTACACTATCTCCCATTTCATTCTTACATAATTCTGCCCCTCTTTGCTCATTTTACAATCCCCGAAAGTCTCTATGTACAACAGACCTCTATAGACTTCTTCGGTAGACTTTGGTTTACGTTTAAACTATATCTTACTTGTAATCTATAGATTCGCAAGATATAAAAGATATATAAAAAGTCTTTATATCAGTCAAAGATGAATGTACAAGAAACCGTCACCATAATGTGAATAAAGGAGCAGTAATTAGATTCACAGCAAGTTACGAAGATAACTACAGCACTCACCATACTACAGCATCTTTGTGATGAAGCTCACCTGAGTAATCAGAAGACATGCTGGTGCTAAGAAATCTGCGATGGGCACCACACTAGGGCCGTTTACCACAGCCCAGACAAGCTCCGCTGTCGTCACCAGCAGCAGCAATACTGACACCATCTGTTGTCAGGGATAAGAGTGTAAAGCTGGTATGGCATACAGTGTATACAAGTGGCGCTTCTGATAGTTTATGACGGAGGATATCACTGTATCTAGTACAGCAGTGAAGCGCAAACAAATGCAGCCAGGATTCGAATTCGAGCTAAATACTCGACAATTGGGGAGCTGTATATGACTCGGGTTCGAACCCTGGGCGCATTGAGGTAAATTGTTTGCATCGATTCCCGTGATGAGCTCATAGAAGAGGTATAGTTCTTTTATGTAACAGATCAAAAAAGAATCACAACTCTGTTATTGAGATTCGTGCATATCTGTCCAGTCTGATTCCTGGAGCCACATTATGTAGTCTCACCACCAGACATGATAATGACTATCACCAAGATGAATTTTAAACGTGCTGTGCGTTTTGGCTGTCTAATCTCGTGTGAAGGAATTCACCACATCAGCTTATCTTTGAGCTTATCTGGTGTGATGTATTACAGTAATCACCATACTGAATAATCCACTGGTTAGAGTAATATGATAAATAATTCAATACTTCTGTGTATATATGTATTTCAGTATTGGTCACCTTGATGTATCCTACTCACCAGTGGGATGTGCTTGATAATCTTTCCTCAGTGGTTTGCTATTATACTCGACAATCTACTGTGCCTATGTTCACTCCAGCGTATATTACCTTGATGCCTAGTCTCGTGCAGTGTACAGCTCGCTTCCATGGTGTACCTACAGGTTGCTGTGTGTATGGTGTTCAGTAGTGATAACTCTATTGATGCAGATTCTAGCCTTCTGTTCTTATTTACTACAGCACTGACTGTACTCATCTCCATACAGACTATCTATTGTGGCGTCTTGAAGTATTCGCTGTATATATGGGGATTTTGACTGCTGTAATGTATTCACACCTCTCGCTATAACTGCAGAGCGGAGGAGTAATTTGTGTAAAGCTTACACCATGTGAGAAATAGTCAGCGTGAAGCCACAATATTTTGACTAATCTGGTCTGGATGAGATCCGTCAATTTTCGTTTAAGAGTAACGGTCATCATTATACTGTAATCTTTTCACGATGCTGTGTTGCAATACTCACCACTTTTGTGCAACAGAGGGCTGTCCAGGGTAGTGGATAAACAGGCCTTCGTTTGAGGATGAAGATATAAAAGGGACTACATATCCACAAGAAGAGACAGGGAGTCCACACCAAAATTGTCCGTTCGAAACAAATCCCAAAATCAGGTGATGATGAATTCCACACACGGGTGAAAGTCTGCAATGGACAAGAGATGATAGTTAAGAAAATAAATGAAATCATAAATCCTCTCTAAATGTCAGGCTCTTGTCATACAAATTGATAGGCGAACTGGTAATTGTTATGTGGTTTAAAATGGCTGTTATTCCAGTATCTTTGTTACTCCCCCTCCCCAGTGTAAATACCATAAATCGCTTATATATATTTTGGCATCGATCGATGGTGGTCTTTCACGACCATTCTTATGTACTATGTAGTGGTATAAGCGTTTCGGTCTTCTTTAATAAGGTAGAAAAAAAATAAGCATATGAATGAAACTTCTTTTAGAAAGTCAGGCATAAAGAAGCTATATTATCGTGCTTGCCTGGAAATTTTACAACTTAAACTTATTTAGCGGAGAGCGTCCGTAGTTTCATATGATTATTTGGGAGCCAAAATTGATGCTTGGATTAATAAAAGCGACTATAAGATGTGTTGGCATGTCACCAACTTTATATATATATATATATATATATATATATATATATGGTGAAATGGCAATTCAGTTGTCCATATGATTTTATTTAACATGAAATTTTTCTATACATGCATCACGACAGTTTTCACGGAAACAATTCGCCTCCTGGTTGCAAACAAATAATTTTTTTTTTCTAAATCCCAACACCACCACAAAAATTACGTCTCTCCTCTGCCATTCTCTACTAAACACTGTGTGTGTGTAGTCGAGAAAACAACCCTTGAAATTAACTGTTAAGCAAGTATACCTGTGAATAAGGTTAATCGCGTAGTACATGATTCATAAGTATTCCTATTAATGATTATTGTTTGCGTGAACATTGAGCTGAGTGTGAACAAATTGTAATTACTGAACCCTTTGCGAGTTCCCTCTCTTGTGGCAACGTGTTCTTTGAATAAATGTTACAGTGTTTACACAGTGACTTTCCCTTCTCCTCTGTCAATGAGACTGTCCACATGCCAGTGTCCTGAGTAATTGCCTCGCTCACACGTTTCTCTTCTCTTCTCACACGTAGTTAAGTTTAGCATAATCTTCTGCTTTTTAGAGTGACACATTCCTCCCTATGGGTACAACATTATCTAATGTACATCATAATTATATTGATGTCTTCAATAATCGCTTAGAAATCATAGAATAATATTCTTCCTATTTCTTTTGTTAACCGATTTATTTACGAATATTGCTCCCTCGGAAGATTTTACTTTCCTTTTACTTTTGATATCTAAGGATGGAAGAGACGAATATACGTATTCTTTGCTACATACAGTTTGTCATGAGGTCTAATTGCCTCCGTCTGTGTCAGTCTGAGGACACAGCAAAAAAATCGCGAAGCGATTTAAAGCCACTGGTTTTTATATAAATAAATTGTTCTGGTGTCGTGCAGTAAGAATGAGTTTTTCCATATCATTATAAGTCAAATTTTTGTTTTATCAATTAATTAGGCTTTATCTATAATGGTAAACACAGACAGTCTTTTAATGGTAACTGAAGGTGCTGGAGTGTGGGGGTAAGCGGAGGCTTTCACTGAGTGTGCGTGCAGTCGATGCGATTTACTTACATAGGAGCGCAAGAGGAGTGTTAATACGGCGAGCAGCACATCTCGACCCACCACCACGCGACCCACCACCGGGACACTACTACTCCCCACCTGCGGGCTGGTGCCCGCTTTGTGTATTCTGTACATTTATGTGCTATATGTATGAACTACTGTCCTTATGTATTAATGTATTGAATGCACAATAAACCTTTACAAACAAGAGGAGTGTTCGTGGACGCCCATGGCTCTAAATATAAACGAAGCTTTTTTTTAGTCATTAACGGTGGAGCAGCAACGATACTGGTATTATTTGTAATATAAAGGTTACATAGTTACAAAAATACACAGACGTAAAGGTTCATGCGAGGTGGTTTAGCATTAACATTAAAAGAAGTTGAAGTATGTTTAGATGCAAAGTGTGTAACAGAAAATGTGGTGAGTGAGGACAGTAAAGTACCAATCCTTGGAAGGCTTACTGACCCGTTATTGAGGGCAATGTTCCAGGACATAGACACCCCTGGGTTAACTAGAGCCGAGCTACAAGCTTTCGGCTGGCTAGGCTAGGCCTGTCATATCTGTGGTACTTTACCTAAACCGAAGCTGTTACTCAGTTATTTACCAACCAGAGGAAGGATGAACAGCTACTTCAATTAGGCGCCTTCTGCCTGCGCCGGGGATAGAACCCGGCCCATTTGATAAGTATTCAGCGACGTTAACCATGAGTGGCTAATGAACTGTACACAAAACAATAATAGTTTCGTATCAGAAGATATAACTCGTGGCAAACCAAAATTTGGATATTGTAGGAGAATCTCCTCAGAGGTTGTCAATACCAGTGATCTGGTCACGAAGTTCTAGATATCTAAGGGCCCCAGAGCCCTGATATTACGGATGTTAGGGCCCTCATGCCTTAGCAATATAATGTACGAGCGAGGATCTATCTACTAGTTGGCAAGGTAGGATCATGGATTTTCACCGCCTTGCCAGACGTACCCATAACCACGGAGCATCGCGGCAAAGACATTGCACAACCTGATGCAATTACTAAGTAAGGTGTACAAGATGTTTAAGTATATACGTAATAATAAACTATATAATTAAATACTGACCCTTCCTACAATATATAGCTCAATTAGGAAATTATCATTAAATTAGACCTAGTAAATATTTACCCGCCAAGCTGTGATTTGTGAATCAGTATTTCAAACGAACAGAAAGATTAACCTGTACCCATATGTATCATACACATCTTGATGTGTGAACATGTTACATGGCATCAGACGTATACATGATCAGTATTATATATAAAGAATAATACTCACCCAGAAAGGTTCGTGACATAGTTGTGAGACATCAAAGAAACTGTATGAAGACTCAGCATCGGACGAAACCATTTCAGTGTTCGAATTAGTATCGCTCATGCAGTCGGCTATATTTTCCAACACCTGCAAGATACAACTGGCTAAAGGCTTTGGAGCTTAAAGTATAAGGACTCTGGCTAATCTAATCATGGCCAGCGGGAATATTTCTTATCAGTGAATGTTTTCTGAGTGTTAGATATCTATTACCTAATTAGCAATCGTTGGAGGTATATAAGCCTACGGTAGATGAATACCTATAGATGTATTTGTTGGTATATGCATGCGGGTGTATCTGATATTGTATTATCAATGTACACGTGATATATATATATATA
>JAYMFT010205724.1:0-11597 GCA_038088735.1 Panulirus argus | reverse complement strand
GTGTGTGTGTGTGTGTGTGTGCGCGTGTGTGTGCGTGTGTGTGTGTGTGTGTGTGTGTGTGTGTGTGTGTGTGTGTGTGACTCTCTTGCCACTCCTGACACTATCATCCTCTCCAGTGGCGGTTTTGGGCTATAGTCTACACTCCAGTGGGCATCATAGCCTCCTCAGTGGTTAGGAGCGCAAGACATTTACCCAACTCACGTGTAAATAATGCGAAAAAAAAACAAATACGTCTCTCGTCTCTTCTTCGAATATTTTCCCTTGGTAAAAACAACAAACCAACAAAAACAAAACAAAGAAATCGTCTTTAAACAATTTCTTACATAAAAACAAAACACTCCAAAAATAATCTTTTTTTAAGGAAACTGTGTTATCTTATTAAATGACAAGAGTGTTTTAGGTTAAAGTGAGATGAATTTTTAAGATTACGTGTCATGAAGTTTCTCTCTGGTGATAAGGAATTAATTAGTTATATCTAATATACCATGTTAGACGAGATGGGTCACTCTGTGGGGTCATGACCTGACCTTGGCATGAACACCACAGGCGTGAGACCATAGACCTCATCTCTCCTACCGGAAGTAAAGTAGATGTTATATAAACTTAATGCCTTGCAGGATGTTCAGTCGAGTCACTGCAAATACTGATGGTGAACAGAAGCTTGAAAAAGAAGAGAAAGTTCAATCACGGTAGAGAAAGTTCAAGATATGCAGGGGGGGGGGTCCCAAGAGCATTAGAACCCCTTTCATACCGTACACATTCATACGTACATACAAGCATACGTAGTGAAAACATGAATACCTACGTACATAGATACACACATATATACTTACATACATGCATACATACATACATACATGCATGCATACACACATACATACATACTCACGTACATGAATATACTGTATCATCATTGGTGAGTAAAGTACGTTGAATTGTTAAGTGATTGTTATTATTGTATTTTATGTACCCTTTGTATGTAAAACGTCCAGGCTTTCATTACGCACGTAGATCATAATAGTAAACATGTTACGGTTATGATTTTCTGTTTCTATTATCATTATTATTCTATGCTGTTACCTACGCTGCGCAGTTGTTTGTTTAGACAGTTTGACAATGTGAGCAGCGGGTGCTGTGCCACCACTCTGTGCCGGGCTTTGGAGGCGGTGGTCAGGCGATTACGCGAGGGAAAATGCAGGTACAGTATTTCGTGATGCTACTCGGAGGATTTACGGTTTTGGGTGAACATACGCCATTTGTTGAGGAAAAGACTGCTGTAATTATGCATACCAGTGTAGGAGACTGTGTTACCTTGGCAAGACTGAAGGGGGCGAGGATTACGGGGAACTTGGAGGTGAATTTGACCCCTGACTGACTGTCTGTGATGCTGTTTAGCACTAATTTCACACTGAAGCCCGGAGTGTCACAACGCGAGTGTGGTGTTTCCGAATTCATGTATAGCGCGTATAGCGCAGCTGATGATATATGGCACTGTGGTTCCGTGATATCATTATACCATCTAATTGCTTGGATGCGTTAGCCCGGTAAATGTGGCGAGGGAACATATATGTTTTCGGCTTTATTGTGATATCATTGTATTTCTCACGTTGGTGTTTGTTGGTTTATAGAATTTGGGTTTAACCAATGTTTTTACTGAGCTGAATTGCCTACTGATTTATGACTGGACTTCACATATTGAAAGAGAGGATTACAACCTCATGAGTTCAGTGTGAAGTGAATATGCACATTCACACTTACATACATACATATACACGTACACACGTGCATTACATACACACGTTCGTCGTGGGGATTAGGACGTCTGCTCTTTGAACTAAATCCCGTCCAAAGTTCCAGAGAATTGCCTGTAGTTCCACTTTGAGCAGCGCCTTAGCAACGGTCTTCCCACTCTGTCCTCATTAAGATGATGCCATGATAACTTGAGGCTTTTCTCCCTGGTCCACTTGGCACCAAAATAGCCCTCCAGAATAACTCGGTTATGTCCTCCTCCTCCTCCTCCTCCCCACCTCACCCCCCTCAACTTAGAACATTCTCTTTCTTTCTTTTTTCTCTCTTTCTCTTTCTTTATCTCTTCTGCCAGCAGCTGGTCCTTCCCGTTTCGCTTTAATAATGATGTTGTGTTTGTTTATTGCCCTGGTTAAGCGTCTTGCTTCTTTTCCTGTGTCTGTGGGAGTAGCTACTTGTGGGCGGTGCTTGTGGGGAGGTCTCTCTCTCTCTCTCTCTCTCTCTCTCTCTCTCTCTCTCTCTCTCTCTCTCTCTCTCTCTCATATCTTAAATTTTCAACACGATAAAGTTATTTAATCTTCTTAAATTAACTGTCTGCTAGTGCACTAGACAGAAGTCATTCAAAACTTGCTTTAAGATTTTCTTAAACCAACAAAATGTACATTTCTCACAACATTTCAGCTTGTAAAACCCTTTGCAGACTTAGGTTTGACTTACGTTCAAGCCGTGATGAGAATATGAAACTAGTTTAGTGTAATAACCTCTATTTGACTTACGTCCAAGCCTTAATGAGAATATAAAACCAGTTTATTGTACTGTATAAGTTTTAGGATTAATCTGAAAAGAAATTCATAACTTGCACGTGCCAAACCTGCCGTCTGAAATGACCCCATGTCCAGAGAGAGAGAGAGAGAGAGAGAGGGTAGTGCCAGCAAGGAAGAGTGTTCCCCCTCCCCCCCGAATAAAAGCTCTTTGAGTGCTGTCTCGTATGAGAGAGCGCTCAGATCCCTGGCTTTCAGGTCAGCACGAGCGTAGAGCGAGGCGTGGGAGCGTAGAGCGAGGCGTAGGAGCGAAGAGTGAGGCGTGGGAGCGTAGAACGAGGCGAGGGAGCGTTGAGCGAGGCGTGGGAGCGTTGAGCGAGGCGTGGAGGGGGCCTCTCTGGCATAAGCAAGGGTCGCACGTCAATGTTCGTGTTGTTTGCAAAGCTCTCTGAGGTCCGCTCGGATGTCGGACGGATATGTCATGAATCCCGTGTGTGAGGAAAATGTAACTCAAGTCTTTGAGCACCAAGGTACGACCCTGGGACACGACGGTACGACCCTATGGTTGCTATGTGCCTATCCACGAAGGATTAGGTTAAAGGCCATGTCATCATACCCCAGGGTCGTATTGTCGTGCTCCAGGGTCGTACCGTCGCGCTCAAGGGTCGTACCGTCTCTCTCCAGGGTCGTACCGTCGTGTTCAGTGTTGTACCGATGCGCTCAAGAGTCGTACCGTCGTGCTCAGGGATCGTACCGTCGTTCTCATGTGTCGTACCGTCGTACTCAGAGTCGTGCACGGAGTTTAAGATACTAAAGACGCCCTGACACCCTCACTTACTTAAGTTACTTACATCCAAAGCTACAGATATCTTACTTATACCATACACAGTGCTATGTTTCCCATGGGCATTTTCCCTCCATTTGTGGTCAAATTTGAGGTCACATAGAGAGAGAAAAGTAACAGTAAGTCATTCTTTCAATTTACTTCTCGTAAGTAAATAAAGTGCCCTACTTACAATTATAAGTAACCTGGGATCATCAAGCAGAAAAACAGTGACAGATTTTGATTACAATTAGTCTCTTCTTTCATCTGTCATTTTCGTGAATCTATTTCTCTCATTCCTGGCTTTTTCTTCTTCTCATTCTTCTTTCCTTTTCTTCTTCTTTCTTTTCCTTCTTCTTTCTTTTCCTTCTTCTTGATTACATCTTCCGTCTGAGATTCAACCCACTTTCTGTACTACCTGGAAGGATAGAGTCATTAGGACGAGAATTAAGGGAAGAGGCTTAACGAGTGCCTGCCTGTTAAAGGTGGATATATATTTAACGAGTGCCTGTTTAAGGTGGATGTTTAACGAGTACCTATCAAGGGAAAAAGTTAACGAGTACCTACAAACGATGCGGCGTTCTCCAGCTTGATATAAGAATACTCAGCTTGATCTACGATCATCTGGCAGTACCCAAGCTTGACCTGACGTCTCTCAGCTTGACTAAACTACATCTAGTTAATATGACGTTTAACACCAAGCTTAATCTAGCATCACTGACCTTGACCCAACATCAGTGACTTTGACCTAACATCAATAGGACGACTTTACGACCCTTGAGCACGAGTTTACGACCCTTGAACACGACGTTACGACCCTTGAACACGACGTTACGACCCTTAAGCACGATGGCGAGACCTTCGGGTATAATGACCTGACCTTTGACCTTTGACCCTTGAGGGATCAGGTCAAAAGCCACACCATTATACGCAAGGGTCGTCTTGTCGTGCTCAAGGGTTTAACACAGCTTGACATAATATTATTCAGCTTGAATGAACCCAGTGTGAGAGATTATTCCCCCCCCCCTTTCCACCCACCACCGCCCAGCTTGACCTCAGCTTTGATTACCATTGACCAGCACTGTCGATCTTGACCCAGCTTTACTTGACGTGGCTCATGACTAGACCAAGTCTGACCTTCCAGACCTTCGAGAGAAAGGACATGACCCAGGTAGACTTCATTTCACTTGATACGATCAGAAGTGACTCTGTTCCCACTAGACATGACACACAGTCCATTGCACCTTGACCTGGACATGACATGTCATTCGACACGTCTTAACCTGAAGTGACCAAAAGTTAAATTCGTCCCTCTAGTCATGGCATGAATTCAACATTAGCTTAACCCTATAGTGACCCAGACATTTTATCCTCGACGCAGCCTTGACCCCCGACATGACCTGAGGCGACTCACCATGATCCTAATATTCTCGTAGCCGTCGTCCCTGAAGTCCTCGTCAGGATCACTGCCGAAGGTGGAGGTCTCCATCCTCCAGGGGAGCGTCGTGGTGATCTCCTGCCCAACATTCCTTCTCTCGATATGATTATTCTCATCCTCCAGTGGCTCCAGCTGCGGCAGAAGTTGGGGACCGTGAGTTAGTCTCTCTTTCTCTCTCTCTCTCTCTCTCTCTCTCTCTCGCTCGCTCGGACCATGGGGGTCTGTCGTGTAGTCTATGTACCCACGTAAAACACACTCTCACACACACTCTCTCTCTCTCTCTTACTGTCTCTTACCTGATTGTTGACCACAGGGGCATCTGGACCCTCGAGGTGCACATATTTGATCATCCTCGCTGGCTTTGCCTGTTGAGAAGAGAGAGAAAAACAGGCGAAGGTCTCAGTTTACAGAGCAATGAGAGAGGTAGTTTGACTGAACCCCTACCCTAGCTGAAGGAGGCAGTTTAACTTCCCCCAAGCCACACAAACCTACTTCTTTCTCTATCAACAGAGCAAAATGACAAAGGGCGGTTTAAAGTCTTCGGATCAGCTGACCATTACTTGAGTCTTAGGTAACAGCCTAATGACAGAGGCAGTTTAACTTCTTCTAAGGTGACCCCGGGTCTGATACAATGACAATGGATAACCCGTCGCTCAGAATCCATCCGAGATTTGACCCTAAGGGGCGGCTGTAAGTGTAGGTGTGGTGAAGAACCCACACTTATCGAGGTTAAGGGGAAAAAGGTACACACACACACACACACACACACACACACACACACACACACACACATATGGGTGAGTACCGTCGGAGTGTTCCGACGGGAACCCACTACCTATCCAGGGGTCCAGTCTCAGGGGCATCTCTCTACTCCGATCCTGACGAAGGTTCTGAGATCGAGGATCTCCAAAAGCCAAATCTCGAAGTGTTCTGTATTCTCTCGTGACGTCCCTCTCTGTGGAACCCACGATTCTGACTCCAGACGGGACACTGGACGATAGAAGCTAAGATGGACACAGCTGACGAAGGCGATAGACCTTCTTTTTTCTCTCGGTGAAGAATCGTCAGCGAAGTCCTGCTATCGATGCAAGACATTGCAGAACCTGATGTCTCACTCCATAACTCGGGCGTCCTGACCACACCAGCGTTTGAGATCTGGTCCAAAACAAATGATGGTATTCAAGATGTCACTGGCCATTCCCAGGGTGATTGATGATTCTTTTTGCCACAAGAGCAACGAGTTTGTTCTCCTTTCTTACTCATTCTGTGGGTAGTGGCGCATAAGGGGATAAGGAGTCCACACTGTCCAGGGACTGGGGCCTTTGTGACTAGGTTATAGATTACATAATATTCACAAGGACCTAGCAACAGCGAATGGATCATAGTTATGTACTGTCATTGTATAACCCCAGGACCCCTTAGCAAAAGATCCTAGAGACTCGAGACGATCGGAGGAGAGGTGGGTTTTAAACATCTTTAGCGAGCATACTGTGGACAAATACTACTGACCTGCACGGCGACGCCAGCGACCAACATTACCCCCGCCACCAACAGGGGCAGAGCAGACGGCTTCATCTCGATGGGAACGACCACCGTATAACACTGGAATGTCGTCTTGTCGCGGAAGATCCAGGAGCTGAAAGAACGATGATCTTGTTGAAGACGTCGAAGAGAGAACGAGAGAGAGTTAGAAGGGAAAAAAATTGCCAAATGTGAAGGAAGTCTTCAGGGTAGATGAGAGACGCAATCTTCATTAAGAGAGGCCTGTAGATGAAGGCCTCTTCGAAGGGAAAGTCGTGGGGGAGTTTAGGGAAGCGGTGAGAGCGGAAGCAAAGCTGATTCAGAAATTATGCAGTGATTGCAGAAGATGAGAGCAAAGGGGACAGGGGGATAGAGGGTGGTCTTGGGATCATAAAAGACGGGAAGACTATAACAGGGAAGGTCCTTAGAAAACAGAGAGACAAAAGGGGAGACTATGGAAGGAAAAGTCTTGGGAATGTAGGGGAAGGGACTCTGTCAGCGAAGGACTGTAGAAGAGCCTGTAGCTGGTTAGTTCTCAAAACTGCAGAAGGGGAGGATGTGGCTGAGGTGTTCTTCAGATTGTAGAGATATTAAGAACAGAATACAAGTAAATAATTTGGGTATGAGGAAAAACAAGAAACATTAAAAGAAAAAGTCTAAGGACTGCATTTTTATATGGTGACAAAGCAACAGTAATCGAACTCAAGGTTGGGCAGTTGTGATGTCTGTTTCTTTCCCTTCACCTCTTAGCTTTGGGACTTTGTCTATACCTTCTCATGCCTATCGTAACAACTATGACTTGATCGTTTTTGAAAAGGCAAGTGTGCCTCCTCTTCCAAAGTTCCTAAATCGTTTTCCTTTTCTTGCCTTACTTTCACATCTCTTTTGACTCTTTTCTTATTTCATGAAGGCCTGAAATTGATGAGGACTTTTGTCCGTGACCGGAGCCACTGATATGAAAAATGGCTGTATGCGCTCCGCACACACACTTAGAGAAGAGGCTAGTATGAGAGCTAAGACAGACGGAGGGAGCAGTTCTGAACATACTGGAACACGCTTCGAGTGCCAGGCTTTCCGAAGGATCCGAAAGACATTTAACCTTAGGTTAGAGACGATCAGTGCCCCTGGCTGAAGCTATAAGCAGGGAGGAACAATGTGAAAGTTCAACCAGCCTCGAAATCCCATGGCTGCCGGCCAACGCAGGCCAACAAAACTCATTAACCACTGAATCTGGTTAGCAATTAGCGCTGTAGTTAGCAGTTAACAAAAGATGGGACTAAAACGTAGCATTATCATTTTTCTGACTAGTCTTACAGACTAATAATCATGAAGACGACTTAAAGAGGCAAGGAAGCGTTCGCGAACTTATTTTTTTTTGCATCGCCTGTCTATGCTAGACACATTTGTTTATTAGCGTTTAAGGACACACAGAGAGGGACTTACTTACCTTCGCAGAGAGACGACCAGACGCACAATGGCTCACACTTGTTCGTCGCAGTGGACAAGTGTTTGGGCTGTGAGGCACCTGGGGCTGCCAGTGGGACAGGCTGGTTTCACAGGTGTGTGTGAGTGTGAGCTATGGGTCACCTGTTGTCCTTCGATGGGATACGTGTATGGCTATGGTGATGGGGAGTGACTTATTGTGTCATCCTGCTCATATCTGGTGAGTGGTGAAATAAGACTTCTGTTCCTTCTTCTTCTTCTTCTCTCTCTCTCTCTCTCTCTCTCCCTATTAACGACATAACGTTTACGACATAATGACATAAATGACGCAATGCATGCGATCAAAGAGATGAGGTGCAGTCGTGAGATATATATATAGAGAGAGCTAAATGATTTCTCTACGAATATAGATTAGGGAAACGGAATTCCACCCCAAAATATAGATCATTGTCATGGAGGGTTCTGGGAAGGTTATGAATGTTGGCGTCCGGTCAACTTCAGGAGCAAAATTAAGGAAAATTGTAGAACTCGGAAGATAAAAATCAAAAGAGGAACTACTTTTTTGTGGTAAACAAAATTTGGTAAAAAATAAGAAAAAAATGTTAGAGGTAAAAAGGTTATGAAAATAATACTAGAAAGAGTAGCTGTTAAGTGAGGATTTAAGATTTCACACACGACAGAAGACCTGTTACATAACAGCAAAAACACGCACTGCCACATCCACCACGACAGAAGGACGTAACCCTCATCCCGACGTACGTGGGAGTCCTGATTGACCCGGGCAACAGGGAGTTCCTTCTTAAACACTGTCCTGCACATAGGCCTTTTAAAAACTGAAGCGTCCGTCGTCTTGGTAGTTAAACACTTAATCCCTTCGTCCTTATCCTTCAACCTACGTTGTCCTAAATACTGGTGATGGCTGAGGGTAGCCAAGACGAATAAGTGTGGCAGATGTTAAGCCGTAGCACAAGTGTAGTGCGACAAAAGGGAGTCGATGGATGGTGAATGCACCTAGAGACAGAGAGAGATAGAGAGCGGTTGGATGCGTAGATATGGTGGACAGGGAGAGACAAAGATGTGGTGAGCGAGGAGGGATGTTATCAGATAAGGAGAAGGTTCAGTAAAGAGAGGAGATGGAGACATGTGATAGGGTAGTTTAAAGAGGTATGTGGTATGTGAAGACAGCTGTGGATCGTTGTGGATAAATGAGAACGTATGTGGTATATGTTACCATGTTCTCGGCTCCCTCCCAGTTACGTAACTCTCAATCCAATTGAGGATTACTCTTCTAAAACCAAACAAAAGTTCTCTGTGTTGTGAATTACATCAAAACCTCTCTCCCTGTCTAACATTAACAACCTAGCTACCTACAACCCCAAGGTGCTCAGTAATATGCAAACACAAAATGTGTTCCATGCAGACGCTTAGTAACTTGTGTCTCCAGAGAGCTTTTCACCCGTGTGAACCCATGGGTGCAAGTTCCCACACTATGATAAACATTTCTGCCACGCGGCAAGGCTATCCTTGACTCTTGCTTCGACGTCCCGATTCTCCTTTTATTCCCTTAAAGGCTATTGTGTGTATGTCTGTGTCTGAGTGTATACAAGTGTGTTATGTGAGTGTGTTCATGTATAAATATAAATTTGACCACAAGCGTATCAGTATTAACATGTTTGTATGCATGAATTTATAGGAAATGGTGTCTCACAGAGTATGCACTTAAGATTAACACACATGTATACACACATTCACGTGGACATTAATCTCTCACGTACTCTGCACTGATGACGAATTAGATAACACTTCTGTGAGAACTACAGCATCTGTAGATCCATCAGGCTTATCAAAACCTCCATATGGTTCACTTGACAGTGTAATGAGAACGGTATTGTGGTCTGTATTATATCCTCTCTAGGTATATTTGACACACACACACACACACATACGTCAACAGGGTATGATGTTGGGACCTGATTCATATATGTGGGTAATCAGTTCCCCACCTCCATTGCTGCTTGCACTTACCTCCCAACACGTTTCATCACTTCCTCTTGGTTAGATACAGGTCAGTGTTGTCACAGGTGGAAATATGGTAGCTCATACTTATACCGAGTCGTAGATGTAGATTCCAAGACTCTAAAAGTCTCAATTTTTGGTTCTTAGTTTCACCTAAACATAACGGCAATGGTTGTTACCCTTAGCAAATATGGCGATGTAATAGTGTCTTCTGTAAAACTTACTATTGTGCACTGAAAATCTCTTTCAGCACCATCCAGGGGGAAACTTTCCCTGATAACGAAATGTACTTTTTCAAATATCCCATCTGATTTCAAAGCAACTTAAGATATATTTCGGATTGTGTATCTTACCATTAATTTGTGAAACGGATGAATGCAGTGTAATGTAAGCCTATGTATGTATCTTCCAATAAAGGAGAGAGTATCTTCCGTATTGAAATATTTGCTGTAGATGATGGCAATGGAGACCTTTGATGTATTTACATCTTTAAAGTATTTATATTCATTTATTTCACATCAAAACTCAGTGTTCCAGAGGATGCGGTATACAGCAGTGTTGGTGTGTCTTCTGGGCGTGGCTTTGGCAGTCCCAGAGGGTAATGATCTGCAGGAGGGTAACGATCTGCTGCAGGAGAAACGGGGTAAGGTCTTGCTACTCTAGGAAGAGAGGAACATTAGGCAGGTGTTGTGAGGAGGAGAGGCATATTAGGGTAGATCTTTGTGAGGTGTGGAGTGAAGAGGATCATGGGGCACTAAGGAAGGAGGGAGAGAGACTTGTAGCATGTACTGGAGGAAGGAGAGGAATATGATGTGCGTGGAATGAAGATAGGAGGAACATGAGGAGGGGTAGAAGGTAAGGAGAGCAGCAGGGTAGAGGACATGGGAAGGTAGAAGGGGTAAATTCAAA
The DNA here is from genome assembly GCA_038088735.1 of Panulirus argus. NCBI lineage: Eukaryota > Metazoa > Arthropoda > Malacostraca > Decapoda > Palinuridae > Panulirus > Panulirus argus. Next base: position 940 of record JAYMFT010205724.1, on the reverse strand, counting down.
GAAAATGGTTAATGGTAAAAACTGAGTAGCAGAGCAAAAGGGTAAGTAAATAAGAATGTTGAGAAAGGTAGTGAAGACAAAAGAAAGGAGTAAAATCACTCTAAGCAAGAAATTACTGAAGGAAATGCATAATTGTAAGCAAAAGATAGGAAAGGGAAGACAAAAATGAATGCAGACAGAAACAATATGACTGAAAAATGAAAGTGAAACTGAAAAAAAGGCAATTTTATCTTTCATAAGTAAAACAGGTGAATCAGGAGGGATCAAGAACAGTTGTTGTGGAAATATGGAAATTTTCAAGACTTGAACTAGGGGAGACATGGGAGAAACCAAGAAAGATGCTAAAGGACAGATGAGGGCACAGACGTATGTGATGGTAGTGAATGTAAAGGAATCTGGAATATGTCATGTGTATTACAGCACTTCAAAGAGATTTTGCATGGACCATCCTGTTACAGAGTGAGGAACAGAACACTGTATATAAGTAAATAATCAAGTGCATATCCATAGCTCATTCCAATTGTTCATGTGGTGGGTCTTAAATGCTCATTTTAATCAGATATACCTGATAACCTCCATACATGTCTATATGTCTTTATTTCTGTTCTGTTTTGCTCTTTCTCTCTCTTCTTTATTTCTTTCACATTGTATACCATTATACTTGTGGTTGCAGATGACATTTCATTTCTAAATATCTTTTGCAGGGGTGGACATCTGGCCTTCACTTTCACGCCTGCTAGATCGGTTCAAAGACAGCATTAGCCGAAGGTAATCCTAAGCAGTGATGGAGAAAGACATAAAATCCTAAAAACTGCCAAGGCAGTGATCCAGTTATCCTATACAATATCCTGTTGTGACCTAAAGAGGTTTTGTATTGTAATATGTAATGATATATATATATATATATATATATATATATATATATATATATATATATATA
>JAYMFT010205713.1:0-11597 GCA_038088735.1 Panulirus argus | reverse complement strand
CTCTATATTTCAATTAGGGCCCGGCCTTGATGTGGACTTTTGTCCGTGACTGGAGCCTTTAACATAAAAAAAAAAAACGTGCTCAGAACCCAGGTCATGACCTTTGTACATGACGGTAATATTCAAATGCTCAAAGCCTAGGTCGTGACCTTAGCACAAAATAGTAACCTTTAAATGCCCTATAGCTCTCTTTATGCTCAGAACCAGGTCATCATAACCTTAAGGGTTTAATAGTCATCAGTCATTATCTGCGGTCTGATGAACTTGTCACTTGAAACTAAACACTTGATCATCATTTAATAGCGGGCGCCTAGCAGCACTCTCCATGTGACGCTTTAGGCTAAACATATGATAACTAGACTCTCACAACCTGTTACTCCGCACTTAAACACCTGACATTCAAGGCTCAAGCACTTTTATAATTAGAATTAAAAGTGAAGATTTAATGCTTCGCACTGAAGACTTGAAGCGCTGCCGTCAAGCATTAGACTAGATATTAGCAACTTTACACACTCTATTTGGATTTCACTTGTTGACAGTGCTTCACTTATAACGACTTACCCAGTATTTTTTGCAAATGATTCGCACCGCTGGCTGCCAAACACATCCATCGATTTAACATACACAATTTGATAAACTAGGCAAAGTTTGTCATATGTCTGCAGACAGACACTCAGCACTTCAGAGAATCCCTTTGCGACACCACTCCTGACGTTTATCACCCTCCTTGACACCTCATCGCTTGGTAATGTGCCAGTGTTGATATCAGCTCGTCATATCACGAGTACTCACCCACCGCTGGTCTCGTTTCTTTAGTTCCTCGTGTACGATACCCACCGAATGAATGCCCGGCAGTTGACATCCACTAGTTAAAACCCGGCACTTGTCACGCGCCACATGACACTTGGCACGTACCAGTCAACAGGAGTCGGGTCTGCGGTGGGTGCCTGCCTGGCCATGACACGATCACGCGCCGGCCCTGACAGGACTGATTGCAACCCACTTTAGTAATATTACAAGGGTGACCGCGTTTCAACGGGGGCATTTCTGTACGCTCTCTCTCTCTCTCTCTCTCTCTCTCTCTCTCTCTCTCTCTCTCTCTCTCTCATTCGACTCTTCGATAATTCGTACGGAACAAAGGGTGAAAGCAGTGTGACTTCCGGGGGGAGCAGTGTTTCATGTCGGAAATGAGAATGCCTTGCTACGGCAAATATTTTGTGTTTTCGATGAAATACAACGGGTCGTCACAATCGGTTCCGATTTGGAGTAGCTTCAAACAGAATTTCAGGGCAGGACCTGCAGAATGACAGGTTCATGAACAATGTTTTCGACTGGAAAAAGCTAGCGAATATATCTGTACTTGGACCGCTCGTACTTACGTACGTACGTACAGCAGACAAATGATGATATCTCTTAACGACTTATGACGCATGATACTGCATGTGTAAGTGATGATTTTCATGCATTAGATTACTCTCACGATATTAAGAGAACAGTATGTTGAACGCTGTAATCATTTTCTCTCTGTTCTGTAAAAGGCAAAGGATGGCAAATATACCTAGTAGTTATTCTGCTTTTCTTTTTTATTCATTAGAATACCAAGACGACCAAGGATTTTCGAGATGTTAAACAGGGGTGTCCTTGTTTAGGTTTTTATTGCTATGTTCTACCGTCCGACTCTATATATCTTAATAACCTTTTTAGGTTGCGATAGTGTGATGTATGTCACGACATGTTGGTGTGTTTGTCTTTATATTAATGGGCTTATGTATTTGTTGTTGTGGGTATAGTGGTATGAGTTTTTTTTATTGTGATGTTTAGCTGTTGGATATTTGTTACAGTGCTGTTCAATAGTTCACATTCGTATATTTACTGGCGTGTGGGTGTTCTTTGGGACTATATTTCTTCGATAAACATTTCAGTTACATTTCTCTTTGTAGCAGGACACTTTCAGTGGCTGAGGAGCAAAAGGGCAAATTCTCTGAAAATTTCTGTTTCCTCATCAGGGAAGTCCGTGTGTGCAATTCTATATTTTCTTTTTCCCCTGTTGTGTGCAGTGGCGCACTTAATACATCTTAAGTAATGGTGGTAGTAAAAGACATCACGTGTTTGTCTGGCGTCAGTAAAGAGGTGGTGTAAAGTTCCAAAGTGTCGTTTAACAGTTCTTATCGCAAGGGGCCTGATGCGCACAGACAAGGGACGGTCCTCCGTACCGACTGTGTTGTTCATTATTGTTCTGCTGGAAGTTGGAGGCTTAACCCAGACCTCTTGGTTTATAGGAGTACACAGGGTCTTTAGTACTGGGCACAGAGTTGCTTTTTGTTGTTTCTGCTACCCTCAGGGTTCACCTCGAGAACAAGAGAAATGAAGATTTGATTTTTTTTAGAAAGCATGCGATGTTATGATCGATTATATATATATATATATATATATATATATATATATATATATATATATATATATATATATATATAGTGGCGGTAGTAGAAGAGTGTGAAGTTCTTAATACTACTGAGATAACCTGTAAGTCTCGGGATAACTTCAGGTTCAGAGACAGCGGAGTTGACCGTGGGACGCGCTGATTATCCTAAGTCGGCAAGGGCTCTTGTCTCCCTGCTGAGGACAGCCACTGAGGACACCCGAGTGTGCCTGGGTCTGCCAAGCTGTGTTTGCGCGACGCGCGGGCAATTGTCTCGATGAATAAGAAGCGCGCTTGAGAACCGTCAAGAGAAAACACTCATTGAGTGGATTCGTCGGCGAGTAGAATTTTCACTTTGCTGCAGTTACTTATCTCGCCTGTCGAGACCTAAAGCAGCGCCCAGTGTAGGTCAGCAAGACACTGAATCTCTCAGCACATACTGATGGACATAAGTAAGCAGTCCGGTTTTTAGCAAATGCAGCCGATGAGATGGTCCAGTTGTTGTCATAGCGCAGAGGTTGCGTGCGAGTGTATCCTCCGTGCGGTTAATGGCCCTCATACCTTCTGACTGGTGGTAGGGCCTCTTTTACCTCAGTCTGGGAAGTTGAAGACCACTGAAACTGTCACCTCCACTCCTGTGTGTTATACTGATCAGGGTGCGAGGCAGAAACGTTCCTTCATCTGATGGTAATAATGAGAGGTTGAACACATCTCTGTATTTTATGCCCTTGTGTTGGATTTCAGCGGAAACTACTTGTTTTGTTAAGCGTTCTTGTGGAGACGCCTTACCCTCTGGTCTGGGAGCATGGAATCTTTTGACATACCGGAATCCCCGCTAAACTTGATGACCCGATATCCGGGTAATCAGTTAGCTGAAAGTGATCTCAAATGCTTTGTACTGCATTTTACTTCAAGTACCAAGATCGTGTCACTGAAGTTCAGAAAGCTCTGATTTTTAACTTGGTTAATCATGATTAATCGATGAGGCATAACACGAGTCAAACGTGACTATATGAAATACTTTTTTATTCTGTATTTGCACATTTAGTAGCTGGTGGGAGAGTGGTCTAGGTAGACGCTGATTTCGTACGGTCAACAACTGGGAAATAGTTTGCTCGTGATATGATTGTTTTATGTTTCAAGAACCGATGCTCAGTACGATAGATATGAAGTCTTAATTTCGAATTTTCATTCCTCTACGCTTCACAGTATCCTCCGTCATTACTTACAAATATGTTTAATCTCTGGGGGTTACTTAGCTATACATGTCCATATCAGCCACCGTTGTCTTAAACTGTTTAAAGGAATTCAATCCTCTAAATATTTTCGATATTAAGAAGGTAATAGATTACTAAATTTTAAGTCAATGTGAACTCATGTTTTTTCAACTGAAAATTTCAAAAATGTATAGAAAAAAATATAAATTTGCGTTTTAGATTTTAAAAAATGATTTTTATGTCATACATAGCAGCATTGCCGGGCCGGGGGATGGGGTTCCTTCACCATTCATACAGTTCGTTGGGTTCCGTTGCCGTCGCCTCCCGCACAGAAAACTTGTATGTTTATTTTCCTTTTTTTTATTCGCACCTCGTCAAGGGTAGGGAGCTCACTGGCCTGTGTTCGTCTGTCAGTCTGTGCACAACGTAACTCAGCGATGGGTATTGTTAGAATGATCCAGTTCGATGCAAAAAAAAGAAAAAAAAAAAAGCAGTCGAGGTGCCCCCAAGCTGTATTGTTTTAAAATTATGTAGAGTAGGACATTTGCATAACCATACGAGAACGTTTTTCAGTACATATCCTGCTTTTTCGTCACCCATCTAACATCTCTTTAACACTTCTATTACTCGTCAAAGAAACCCCCAACACCCTCTTCCAACCATTTCCTAACACTTCTCCAACACTGGTTGGTCATTCTTACAGTGTTACTCAAATAGTCTTTCACAGTATTACAGCGGCTCACCAAACCCATCATCAGCATCACAGCACGTCGTCAGAACAGCAGTAACATCACAAAAATCCAGCAATACGTCCCCAGTTCTTTAACAACACTTCCCCCAGGGTCATCCGGCACATCTCAATCAGTGATCCAACACTTTCACCGCTTAAGTAAATGCATCTACAAGTCTTCATATCTTGGCATTTTTCGTCCTAGATTCAACAATAGCCTTCAGTAAGTCTGCAGTACCTTTCTGTATTTCCACTTCTTCAAGACTTTAAAGTCATGTATGCAGTGAGAATGTATACGGTCTTGAAATTTCTTGGAACGCTTTAAGAAAGTGTCCAAGTTTTACGATCGGTGGTTAGAATTTAACATAAACGTCTTAAATTATTTAACCTCGGCAGCTGATAGGCCTAAAGCACAAGTAACCAACCAAACAGTTTATCAAAACACACCGACAGTTCAGCACAACGTCTCCGAAATGGTTCCAACAGCAGCAGTTGCACGCTTCTCTAAAGTGTCTTCGCTTCTGCAACCAATCCTCCTCCAGTACATTTCCAATATGTGTGATCTAGAACACCAGGGAATTTAATTGATCCCTCAACGCTTCTTTGATATTGCTATGACTTTTTGTTGCCTTGTTCCTTCTTTCGTATACCCAAACAATCTCTACATATACGTACAACACAAACGCCCGCTTCTCTCCAACATTTTCCCTGACGCTGCTGCTAAAAAAACAACCGTACTTCAAAACATTTCTTTTCCTCCACCACTTCTCCATCACATCTCCAGCAATTATTGAAAAATGTAACACTTTCCCCAACTCTCCAGCGCATTCCCATCACTGGAAAACTGCTCAGCCCTCAACTATTTCCCCAACACTTAACCTTTTTTTCTTCATACCTCGTCTAGTACCACGAGGCGGTCGAGGCAAGAGAAGCAGTGAGCATTCTCTGCCTCTCTCCACTGCCTCTTGGGGAAGAGAGAGAGAGAGAGAGAGAGGGAGAGAGAGAGGTTGTTCTTCATCAAAGAGGGTTTTGCTGTCTCCACTCCATCGCCTTCTCGGTCGACTTCTTCCACTCCAGCCTCTTGCCTCCTCAGGCAGCATGCTTGTTGTGGCGGCTCTCTCTCTCTCTCTCTCTCTCTCTCTCTCTCTCTGGACTCGTTTTCATTCGCTCGGACGTTTGAAACGTTTGGCTTTACCGTCGTTTGTCGACAGAGCGAAGCATCGGTGAGAGAGAGATTCATTTCGTGTGCGTCTTCTTTTCCTGTTACCGATGTGTGCTCATGCACTTAATAGTCTGTTAGGTAATTTTTCTTTAATAGTTTAGAATCAGTGTTTGAGTCAGCAGTAATTTCTCATATTATGAGACGGTGCACCACAAGAGTAGAAATCCTTCCCCCGTGCAGTATAGTGCAGTTGGGCAATTATTTACTTATAGGGAATACGTCCCTCCATGAGAAGGAAGAGGAGGTATTACAGGCAGAGAGAAGCTCAAAGCGAGGATGAGGGAAGTTGTTGGTAGTGACGGGTCGGTGGGCAGGGAACAGCCTCGCTTGCTCCTCGTGGGATGCGAACGCGGAGGCTGGCGAGGAGGGAACCCGGTGTCTGCCCAGGCCACAGCAGAAGGCCAACGTAGTCGTCTTCAGGTCTCTTAAGCACCTGAGTACTACGACCTTCCCCCGTCCCCCCTAGCACGATGATACGACCCGTTAGCACGACTGTACGACGCCACTGAGCAGGACGATGCTACTACGACTGAGCATAAATCGTAAGCCTTGATCGCGACGGTAACTGGGATACGATGTTTTGGCGTTAAGGATAAGGCCAGAGGCCAAAGCATCATATCCGAGGGTCGTATCTTCGTGAAGAGTCGTACAGTCACTCTTCTTTTTTAGGGGGGGGTGAGAGAAATGCAATCAGTGGTGTTTCGTAAACTTATAAAAGTAATGACGCACAGTTTACGCTCATTTTCGTCTGCTGTTCGTTATTTACACACGAAAATCACTCCCACGTATGTAAATGATACAAACTTTTACGTAAGTTTGTTACACAGTCATTATCAGATACTTTTTGTGTTTGATCACAATGAATGTGTAAACGTTCAGAAAAAAAAAAGAAAAAGAATAACCTGAGGTAGATTATAGCGGTAGGGTTATGTAGTATTAGGTTAGGCTTCGGGGATTAATGTGGGATAAGAGATAGGCAGTTATATGGTACGTGTAGGGCACTCAGGATTTTCATAATCATTCTAATCATCATTAATCACACTTGGGTAGTCTGGTTATCCTGGGAGGGAGGGGGGTGGGGGGAAGATGGAACAATTATGGAGGGCGGTGTTCCTTTGATGCCTCGCGACTTCTTTCTTTCTTTCATTCTTTCATTCTTTTTCTTGTTTTCTTTCTCTTTCTTGCTTTCTTTCCTTCTTCCTTCCCTCCTCTTTTTCCTCTTCCTCTCCTCCTTCTCCTCCCACGAGTGTAGAACTCTTTCCCCCGTCCACTCAAGACACTAGTACGAAAAACACGATGAGATTCCAAGAGGGAGAGACGGAGAAACGGCGAGACAACAAGAAGGAGAGGTAGAGAAGCGACGAGACCCCAGCAGGGGAGGGATAAACAGACGAATTGAAACACAGAGAGGGAGACATTAAATAGACTCAAGATGGCAAAGATACAGGTGGATACAGACACAGACACTGGGAGACAGCCGACGGACGATACACACAAGGAGATAAAGACTCTAGGACAGGGAGATAACAGACAGTGAGAGTGGAAGACGGAAACTGACAGAGGGAGACGAACCCAGACACTGACAGCGGGAAACAGGAACACAGACACAGACGTTGCAGACGCTGTCAGTGGGAGAGAGAGAAACAGACTAACAAGACACAGACTCTGACATATAGAGACAGACTCAGACCCCTGACACTGGGATATAGGAAAACAGACCCTTAGGGGAAACAAAGACCCGGACTCTGACACCGGGAAATATAGACAGAGACTGAGACATAGACACTGAAAGTGGGAGGTATACAGAGACTAGACGATATCCTGACACAAACAGAAAGAGAGAGAGATAAGAACCATGAGAGGGCAGACACCACTGTGCTGTCATGGGATAAGGAGAGCGAATGGGGAAGGCGAAAGTCGATGAAGTATTCCGAATGTAGAACTTTGCAAGACCGTATTCACTCGACGGTACTGCGTACCCCAGGCAGACCCAAGAAAGGTGCCTCACGCATACGTACACGCTTGTTATGTCGTTTGACTTTATGAGATTCTCGTTCGTATGTTACTTTAAGACGTAGTTACGACAGAAGATCATGTTGGTGAAAAGAAAAGTTGCTGCTGAATCGTAAGTTCGTAGGAATAAGTGAGTAATGCAGTCTTTCATGGGTGGGTGTGTGTTTTCGATCAGTCTTGCAATGAAGTGATCATGTTGTTATCCCTAGAGTTTCATGACAAAGTACAATTTATGACTTAGGTGATTACAACATTCGAGCGATAGTGTACAAAGAAAGCATACGATTTCTTTTTTGAAGTATTTGACCATGTTTTACATCAGATTAAACCTCTTGTTGATTAGCGTAGGTGTAAGAGACTGGTAATCAGTTGTAATTACAGAAAAAAATGGATTAAGAAAATATATTTCCGTGGTTAAGATGGAAAAGAAGAAAAATTAGCCTCTTATAAAGTTGTTCCATAGAAACTATTATGCTCAGACTCGTCTGTTGTTATAACCTTACGACATCACACAGTTGGTCATTGTTACAAACGTAAGTCTATAGGAAATTACTGTCTCTTAACATCTCATTAACAATCATCATACTTTTTTCCCCCCATTACCCATATTCCATTTAGTAACTGTATAGACACTAGGGCTGGTAGCTCGACTGGTGTTGTCCTGCACCCTGGCCGAAACTATGAGCCTAGCTTTTCGTTTGAGTTCGGGATTTTGAGGAGTTACCGTTGTGACAACACAGGAGTTTACCTTGTGCAAGTCTGCAGTAACGAGAGAACTTTACGGTATGTACAAAACATGAATGTTTAATGTATCGTTTAAGCTTACGGTTATGGAGGATATTTTTGGAGCTTAACCTCACTACAAGAGTGGAATTTAACTATAAAGCAGTGCTAGAGTCAGCTTGCTCCGTTGTAAGCTGGCTAAGAGCGTTCGTATACTACCGTTAATAACTTGCTTCATCGGGTCGTTATCTCGTGTCGGAGCCTCTCAACGTTGAGTGTTGTGATGTTGTAAGCTCCTAACACGTGATTTCTTGTCGTGCGCTCTGCATGACCCGCTTACATACACGTTCGAACATTGTAATATAACATTGTAATATTTCAGATGATTATGTGCACCTTACCAGCTATATCTGTGGAGTAAGCTGGGTTGGAACCTCAAGAGAGTTCGATATTCTGTGAGTTTATTGAGGGAAAGATGATTTCGTGGTGCACGTTTTCACAGGCATAGTTTACTGTTCCTGGTTCTTTGTGTGTGTGTGTGTGTGTGTGTGTGTGTGTGTACTCTCGTGGTGCTCTGAGGTTTGTTGTGTGGTGGGGTTACCAAGGGGGAGCGCGTCCGTCGAAAGCTAACAAAACTTGCTATTATATACTAAGTTTTTTTTTTGTGTCGTCAGCTTAAAGCGTCAGGGGAGTTGTTGTCCTCGCAAACTCGCATTTTTTATAGCCGTTTGTTTTGTCGTCATCTTAAAGCTCCAGAGAGTTGTTGCAGTTGGCGCTAGAAGTCAGAGAGTTGTAGGTCGCACCGGTGTCACAGCACTGGGTGGCCTGACGACGATGATGCATAAACCTGTATTGTCACGAGAATGGGAAATAAAATCAGGTTTGTGGATAAAGTTATGGAAGCAGGCAGAGGCGTTCGAGGTTTTTCCTTTTGCTCCATCTCTCGTGTAAAGAGTTTAAGGGTATAGGCTGCCTGTATAGCTGTGTGGGGAGGGAAGGAGGACGGGCGGACAGCTGGAGGCTGGGTCGAAGGCAGTGAAGGAGGAGGAGGAAGAGGCAAGAGATCGCCGAGATCAGTTCTGTCATGCGGAGGGAGGGTGGAGCTGGTGTGCGAGGATATGTCCTGTTTACTTGGGTTAAGGGAGGGTTGGTGGGAGGGTGAGGGGAGATTACTGGAGGGGCGTGAGGGAGGGAAGTAGGGCTGGAGTAATAGAGAGAGAGAGAGAGAGAGAGAGAGAGAGAGAGAGAGAGAGAAGGGTAAGTCGACAAAAGATATCAAGAGGTGCTTTTGGCCAGACCAGGAAAACCCTCTAAGGGATGTTGATCACACTTCTGGAGAAAGGATCATGCCGACTCCACGAATGACAGGAGGTTGGGCAATGATTCAGGACCAAGATGAAAGCTCACTGGGCTTCGGAGGAAGTGAAGTTTTTCTCTTGAGTTTGGTACTCCAGCTCGCTTGCTTAGTTGGCGTTTTATCAAAAGTTAAACAACCACAGGATAAATGTAGGGACAGTTTTCGACGAAGAGGTGATATATGCCTCCATCCCTTAGCAATATAACCTGTGGTATGCTGTAAATAAAGACAGAATCGCACACAAGGAAATAATGGGACAAAACCGTGAGAGTTTCGTGTCAGGGTGTAAGTAAATGTATGGAACAACGCATTTATAATTATCGTTTTTTGAATTACAAGATAAACTTAAATGATCATCCCCCAAGTTTCACATTCTAAAGGAGAATAATCATTAAACCTTATAACAACATGATGGCATTGTACTTTATTTCCTTTTTTTTTTATCTTCGAAATAAATTTAGATATTCCGTAGAGTGACGTAAAAACTCATGTAATGTTTTACCTACAGATTGTGTAGTTTGCTAATGGACTGTCAAGTGTACAAAAAAGCATATATTCACTAGCAAAAGCTGCAAGTTTTAGAGAGCATAGAATTTATCGGCGAAGTATGTAACATATCAGGAATACATTACCGGATGCACAAAATGGTAAATTACGATTTGGAATCCTGTTTTCGTAGGCGAAATTTGCAGTAATTTCTTATGCACATAATTTGAAGGATAACAACCGGTTAATGGAGTGTACGATTTAAGTTTAAATACAGGCTCCCAATCTTCCTTGATTTGTGGGCTGCTGCTTTGCTGTCCCGAGAGTGAATGTTTTATCCATTATCTTAGGATGAAAACACGAAAGAAAGGGAAGATAAAAAAAAGAAGAAGAGCTATTGGCGATGGTATTTTGTGATGGTGGGGAGGGGGGAGGGGTTGTGGTGGCTGGTTGGTGGGGGTAGGGTTGGGTGGCTGGTTGGCCGTGATCCAGTACATTACCGCCCTCGTTATTGTGATGTACGATCGCTTTATTATCCTGCGTTATGACTGCTCATTCGTTACTTCTCTCTCTCTCTCTCTCTCTTTGTCATGTTGGTGATTTGTGGTGTTTTTATGCTGGCGTTCCCGCTGGGAGGAGGTGCAGGGGTGGAGGAGTGGAAAACAAAAGTTGCAGAGAATGCGGCTATTATTTTCCACGAATGTAAACGTTGCGTGTGCTGGCTACCAAGGTAGAATCATCAGGGGAAACATGGCCAAATGTTAAGTAATGAGCAATGAAACATTCTTTTTATTGAGAGGGAAGCAAGTGTTTTTACGTTTTTATATTTCATGTATTTATATAGTTATGACAGTCCCTTGTGAAACATCTTTTTATTGAGAGGGAAGCAAGTGTTTGTACGTTTTTATATTTCATGTATTTATATAGTTATGACAGTCCCTTTTGACTGGGTTTTAAATGCATTTAAAATTGTGAATGGCATAATTTGTTTGCCCTGTGTATATACGAGTACTTAAATGAAGTCGTGTGTCCATCAGTCTGTTTAAGCATTGTTTAAGAACAACTTATTTCTTTTCATAGCCATATAGCTCTAGGTCTGTTCAAAGTACAATAGGAGAATTGCTGGAGGCTCAACCCAGCTTCTGACACGGAAAGAAACCATCAGAAACATTTGGACCTGCCTGGTTTTCAGGGCAGAGTTGTTGATGTAGGAAACCTTGGGTTCAGACCTCCGCCTACCCCAAGAGGCCGCGCCAGCCATCCTCCTCTCACAAACTCCAACCAGGATTAATAATTTTTTTTCCCCTGTCACAAAAATCCATTTTTAAGCTTGTTTGGAGATGGTGCCTGACCTCGCCTCGGTGCCTAGGGACCGTCATGCACATATGTCTGTGTACCTCTTTCTCAATATATATATATATATATATATA
>JAYMFT010205702.1:0-11597 GCA_038088735.1 Panulirus argus | reverse complement strand
TATATATATATATATATATATATATATATATATATATATATATATATATATATATATATATGTGTGTGTGTGTGTTCATACACAGGAGCAAAGGCATGGTATACATATACAAGGATAAGAGAAGGGTCAGCACGAGTGTAAAACTCTCTCAGCGTAACATACAAACAGTAATCAAGTCTACACATTGCATGGATCAAGTGCAACCATACGGACCTCCAAAAATTTAAAGTCTAGTGGACACTTGATTAGAATATGATATATCAAGCTCTTTTTTACGAAGGTATCTATCGATACTAAAAACCGTGGTGACTTTGGCTAAAATTCTGGTACCGGTTTATTATTTGTTACCAGTATATTACCTTTCTGAAACGGTCAAAATGCATTTATACAGCCAGGAAAAATAATTCTTAAAGGTGCCACCAAGTACTGATACTACTTACTGATGGTGTGACCCCACTTTGGTACTCAAAGTAATTCATTTTCACTCACCTGGTTATAAACCAATAATTCTTATGTAACAATTACCAAAATATCACAACCCACTACTCTCATTAAACGTTTTATTACAACATGCTTTCTTGTTAGGCAGTTCACGTTACATCAATTTACAGAACAACGACAAATAACATCAGCAGTTGGTTAATGATCACTGTGTCCAGAGTCACGCACTTGGCTTTGGCCCAAAAAACTGTTATCACAATTGTCTACTGTGTGGCAGGTAGAACCAATGTTAGGTTGGTCCATTTTTGTAAGATGAGGCACAAGGATGAGCCAGTAAGGTTTAAACACCGCCTTTAGATAGGTTACAGTCTATATATTAGTTCCTCCGTCTTAACGGTGAACCTTTTCACCGTCAACCATACCACGTGCTTGTTTCTTGATTAATGATAAACCGTGTACACAGTGAGTACGTTTCTCAGTATACTAAGGGCGTGGACACAGAGAAGGTATGTTATGGAGTACCTCGACGGAGTTAATAACGATCGTAATGAGAACCTTCGCCGTCCGCTGCCGGCTTGACACTGGCGGCCAGATACCAATGCAGCAACAATTCCAACTCCCGCCAAAGTTAGAATAGAATAAGGACATTAACAGCATAAAAATAATTACAAGACAAATTCGTAAGGTATAACTGAATTAGATAAAAACTAATATTTTTATAATAACGCAAAGAAAAGCAAACTAATTTAAAATGTACGATCCCCGACACCCGAGAAAAGAGCTGGGCTCCCTCGTACTATGAATCCACACTTGGTGGGTTTCATGCCCTTCCTGGTGAGCGTCACGGCCCGTGTGTCCAACCGTCACAGAGGTCATAAAAGCGGATCACCTAAGGGAGCTTTTCCCCTTTAACCTGATAAATTAGACGGCTTATTGACTCTTAACTACCTTCTAAGAACTCTTTTAATCTCTTCTGGTAAAGACCGAATGAAGCCATGTTTTTCCGAATTAAAGGAGATTTGTAAGTTCTAAGAAAAAACATTTTGAGAACGTCCCAGTCATAGTTGGATGAGTTTTAGGTTACGTCTTAATACTTATTCATTACGTGTTGACAATTGTAGTGAACCAGTTTCGTTCCTGGAGCCACCAGCACCGCACCTATAACAACCGGTACCATATCTAGAACTGGCACTATACCCAGAACTCCCGGAGCCGAAATTAGAACCAGCACCATAGCTACTCCAACGGGCACCACACCTAGAAATGCCGGCACCATACCTAAAACAACCGGCACAACACATAAAACAGGCAACATCTAAAACTGGCGCCATTCCTAAAGCACCCAACAGTGTAACAAAAACCAGCAAAATATCTATAACAACCAGCTTCACACCTATAGCAACAGGCTCCATACCTATAATAACCGGCAACGTACCTAGAAAAGATGGCACCTTACCTAGAACAATAGGCGCCATAACCAAAATCCGGAACCATGTCTAGAACTGAAACGAAACAACAATGAACGGAACTATATTTGAAACTGGAACAGTGCCAGAAAAACCGACAACCAGAAGTATATGTGGAAAAGAACAGGGATCGTACGAACGACAACCGGCATCATATCAAGGAGAACCACCTCCTTTACTACAACAATCGGCATCCGGATCTAAAACGAACGATATCTTATCTAGAAAAACTAATTCCAAGCCTAGGAAAACTTAGATCTGAGCAAGAACAGCCGACAACGTCTGTAGAACAACCGGCACGGTACCAAGAACAACTGGAACCATACCTAGAACCAGCACTAAACGCAGAACCGGCACAGTGCCTAAAACCGGCAACGTACCAAAAACCAAAACCACATCTACAGCAACCGGCAATACACCTTGAGCAACCGGTACCGTACTTAGAACCGGCACCATACCACGGAAAAAACAACGAACCTAGAAAATGCATCGTTCTTACGCTGTACGCTCGGCTTCCGATGCAGTTTGGTTCATGGCTGGTGGGTGATGCTACTGCCACATATTTACCACTTTCACAGCCAGAAGTCAACACATTCTTTACTACGCTTCTCGAACTGACAGAAATATAAAAAACGCGACCCATGACAAAGTTGTAGTGCCCAGCACCAATGCCGGCGTTACGGTCCTCATGTAGTCGAACGTTACCAATGCAGTTGTCTCACGACAGCCTTGGTGGATATGTCGGTAAACTTTTGCGACGCCAGAAATCTAATCGCTGAATGTAACTGACCGTTTGGCAATGGCAATGTGGAGAATACTGCTATGGATAATACAATAATACCTTCGGAGCGTGATTCGTATTATTCTTATCCCTCTTCTGTAGGTATTAATAAAGTTTTTGTTCCCGCGAGCTGGCTGCTTGTGTGCTTTCCAGCGCTATCAAGACCACGCTATGCTCTTGGCAACTTGAGGATGGGACGTTTTGATGATTATTTCTTTCCCTACACGTCGAAACTTTGAAACTCTCTACCCTCTCGTGTCTTTCCCAATACCTATGACTTTTTCGCTTTCACTAACCTCTGTATTTCAACTGGGGCCCGGTCTTGACGTGGACTTTTGTCCGTGATAGGAGCCTCCAATGTAAAAAAGAAGAAAGAAAAAGACTCTCAGACACCTGAATGTTTACACCGACCTACGTGACGCAGGACCGGACTCCACAGTTCTAGAATTCACCCCCAACTCCTACCGGGCCTCTCCTGCTGCAAACCCACGAATGTCTCTCGCTTACTGGCAAATCTCTTCAATATCCTTTATACATAAAGCCAAATGCAGTATCCCACGTATGTCTATAATTCATTATATCGATGGTTGTAAGGACCAACAATCCTTGTATGCCACATCACCTGTCAATCCCCTCTTGGTTTCAAAATCTGTAGAGTTATGGCAGTTTTCCAAACTGCAGAGAGAACTCTACTACTAATTTGTCCCATGATCAAACTAGGGCACATACCTGTGATGTGGCGATTCACGGAAACTGAAAAAACTGCAAACGAATCATTAAGACACTTCAACCTTCCTCACTGAGTCAGTCTACCAATTACGTCGATAACATTACACTGTTCTGTAATCCCCAGCTGCAGGGCAGACGTGCCGTCCTCAGATGGGATTCCAGACAGTCAAGTCTATACGGAAATGAAGTTGCCGAAAACTTTTTTTAAGGCTAAAAGCGAGGAACGTTTAGACGAACAGTTGAGCAACGAATCCCTGTTAGTGTAAGCCAACTGATGCTGAAGTTGAAGTTTAGCTGGAGACGTCGTCTGCTGGACTACCACACAAACTTCAACAACTTTTCACCTCCTCCTGCTTGGTACGAGGACGAAACTGACTACCAACTATCGATCGTTGGTGACAGGACTACCAGGATTGAAGGGCGCCTCACGCTTGGGCACTACTTGGGCTACCATTACGTAAGCCTGGGAGCTGGGGACTGAACATCCCGAAAGATGGGAAACGCTGAAAATGTGTACGCATTAAAGATATTTCTTTTTGGTTATCTGCTGCACTGCCATGACTTGTGTCATCCGAGACGTTGCGTTAACGAGGGTAAGGTCATCATGGTTGAATGAGGCTAAATGTCGTTTTCAAAGACGAAGTTCTACTGGATTAATTTAGTGTTCCTGTTCATCTTTTTATTTCGTGATTTAACCTGAACGACTTGTCGATGAGGGTCAGTTACTACTGTGTTTAAAGGATAATCTTACACTTGAGGGTTCTGGGTTCGGAGAGGCCCAGCCTAAGGTTTATCCGTCTAGTAGGTGCTTATCAAGTCTGGATTATAATCCGTTTGTGGTACTGGCATCTATTGCATGTTGCGGAAACGTATTCCTCTCGATTGCAATTCTCTGGTTGAAGAATATTTGTCTCATCTGTTGTCTGGACTTCGGAGAATTTCATTAAGTGTTAAAAACACGCTTTTGTTGTTATGAAGAAGACCGTGTCGTATGATTCACTCTTTTACCTGACTGAATCTTGTGTGCCTGCATTAGATCCCCTCTTACCCTTCTCTTCTCCAATGTTTGTAGCTTCCAGATCTTTAACCTCTCCTCACAGTTCTTGCTTTGCAGCCCAACAAAGAGTCCTGATGCTTCTGCGTTGGTCATTTTCCAAATGAACAATATCCTGTTTGTGTTGTGGTGACCAAGCTTGTGCACAGTCTTCAAGGTGTGGACGGATGCATGTTTTACATAATATCCCGAGTCCTTCACTATCCATCCTCCTGAAAGTTTTCATTAATGATATAACTTTGTTTTCCAGATATCTTTCATTTATTGTTTTGCTGGTTTCACGTACATCATAAACGTGCCATTGTCCTCTTCAGCTTCATCCACTGTTATCATTACGTCTAAATATGATCTTGTACAAATATTTCTCTACACTCACCCAATGTCCATCCCTTTGCATTTTCCCTACATGGAGTATCACTAGACGGTTTCTCGACCAGCCACTCAACTTGCCCTCCTGTAGCTCCTGTAGCAGTACATTATCTATGATGCTCTGAATGTCATTCCAGGCACTGTCATCCTCTACAATCATCTTCACGAGACTTCTGACATTCTCCGGTACGTCATTTACATATATCATGAACAAAGCAGGTCCCAAAACAGATCTTGTGACACTTCATTGTCTAACCTACATAATCCAGTCTGACTTCTCTCCACGTACCGACTCTCCGATTACTCTAAACTATGCCAGCTGGAAAGCTCCCAGTCCTTTACAGTACTTTGCCCTGTAGACCAAATGCTTTCAGTTTATGAGGTAGTCTCCTGTGGAGGATAGCATCGAATGCTTTTCGGTAATCTATAAATACTGGATCTATGATGTATTCCTCGTCTAATGGTGTTCAATTCTCTAAAGGGTTTAGGAGGTTGGTGAGATAGATCTTGCTGTGATCATGTGTGTACACAACTTGTTTATCTCAAAAGGGGAATATCAATTTGTCTTCAGCTACTGACTCCGTTACTTGGCAAACTACACTTATTAATGTTGGGGGTCTGTAATTACCTGCCCTGGACCCATTTCCTTCCCAGAAGATCGCTGGTACCTGTGCATGTGTCCATTCTGCAGGGAGCTTTCCCTTTATCGAACAACTTCCGAAATAATTCCTACCAAGGCATGGCCGGTCCATATGCACACTCTTGGGTGCACTTTGTCCAATAATGTCGTTTTCATATGGATAAATCTTTTTCGGTTTCTTCTGAACATCATCCAAGGGAGATTTCATGTCCTTCATGACTACCTCGCTACTATATCGGTCCTCAGGGCATGGTATACAGTAAATCGCCCTGATTTCGTATTTACAAATACAAATCTGCTCGTCATTTTGGACGGAAACAACGTCTTGGTCAGTGTGAGTAAGCCAACAACCTTCTCCGTGTTACACTTACATGCTCTCGCTTTCTTGTTCACATTTTGCAAAAAGAGACTTAGAAAAATCTTCTTTGTTTTCAAAAGTACTAATATTATGCTCTTGAGACAAAGCAATTTGTTGTTTGCGTGTGTGTGTGTGTGTGTGTGTGTGTGTGTGTGTGTGTGTGTGGTGTGTGTGTGATTCATAAAGAAATGAACGATTTAACACCCTGAATTATGAGAGATTAACCACATTGAATCTGACGACCTAACACCTTGAGCACGACGACTCAAACCCCTTGGGGCACGATGACCACCTTTGAATACTACGACTGCGGTCATCATACTGAGAGGATGTACTTCACATGCACAGATTGTGTGTGTACCAGGGCCCGTGATAGATGCCATCAGACCGCACAACAGACATGTTCCGTGCTTCCCTCCTGAGAAATCTGAAAACAGACTGTTTTTCCGTGGAGAAAAAGACTTATTATATGGAGAAACATAGTTATGAAAAGGTCGTTTAGAAAAGAGAGGTCAGCCTTATTTATATAAGGTCAGTACAAGGAGCGGGCATTACTACCTTGTTGAGGATGGCGGTGGCCAGAATGTCCTCGTACGTATGGGAGTTGAAGTCCTCAACGGGCGTCTCTGGCGAGACGGCCGGGTCATACCCCTCCGTCTGGTGGGGAAAGGAAACATTAGTCTCATCGCCATATCCTGCGTGTAACGCATTCTAAAAAAATCATCGCCATCTACTAATTGTAAGGCACACTATTCTTACCACCGTCTACTGGGTGGGGTACATGGGTACATATTTTGCTTACAAAGTCTTTGTCAAGTGATCTGTTACCGTATAACACGCGTGACATCGCTCTCTGTCAGGTGCTTCAAATATAAACAGCTCACATAAGACGAAAAGTGTGATCCAGGGGTCAAATTATCATAGAAAATATCTACAAGCTTTAACTCAAAAGACAGATTATGGAGGTACGCAGGCCACAGTGGCTTCGTCTGGTACTTAACTATAGAGGTAGAGGGGCCTTACGGACAAATGCAAAGTGAGAAGTATTAGGAGACAGTACTTGGCTGGAGAGGCTCATGAGGAGACAGTACATGACTGGAAAGGATTATGAGGAGACAGTACTTGGCCGGAAAAGATCATGAGGGCACAGTCCCTGGCTGGGAGGATCATGAGGGCACAATACCTGACTGGGGAGGACCATGAGGACACTACCTGGCTGGGAGGATCATGAGGGCACAGTACCTGGCTGGGGAGGGCCATGAGGACACAGTACTTGGCTGGGGAGGATCATGAGGGCACAGTACCTGGCTGGGAGGATGATGAGGACACAGTCCCTGGCTGGGAGGATCATGAGGGCACAGTACCTGGCTGGGAGGATCATTAAGACACAGTACCTGGCTGGGAGGATGATGAGGACACAGTACCTGGCTGGGAGGATCATTAAGACACAGTACCTGGCTGGGAGGATCATTAAGACACAGTACCTGGCTGGGGAGGATCATGAAGACACAGTACCTGGCTGGGGAGGATCATGGCGTCCTTAATGGCTCTGGTGACGTGCTGGGAGAGCTGGGCGTGGCGGTTGGTGGGCAGGTCCTCAGGCGGCAGCGGCCGATCTGACGGAGGGCACAGCAACGGCTGGGTAAGTGATGCTGTCTACTACTTCTGCTGCTATCGATCTCTTGTATAGAGTGTCCGTTGTCACTAGTGCAATGCTAGTAGTAGTGGGTGTCATTACAGTAATACAGTGACCGTACCTGCTGTATTGCGTTTTTGGTTATTTATCAACTGTATTATAGTAGTGGTTGTCTGTATCATCTGCAGTGGTGAGAGTCGGTGATGTGTTATCGTGATGGCTATCGCTGTTGTATTACTGATGGTGTTTTCACCTTCTTTTTTTATCATAAAGTGAGGTTATTACTACTGTATCCTAGTATGACTTTCACTAATACATTACATTGGAGGTAGCTATTCAATTTTGTATCAATAGTGAAGCCAGTAACTATAGCTAATAGTAAACTCATATAAATAGTATATAGTAAACTCATATAAATATATTAGTTACACCCACTGTATTATAATAATTACTAGTTACACCCACTCTACTATAATAACTACAAGTTAAACCCACTGTATTATAATAACTACCAGTTAAACCCAGTTTTATAATAACTACTAGTTAAACACACTATATTATAATAACTTCTAGTTATACCCACTGCATTGCAATACCTACTAGCTAAACCCACTGTATTATAACTACAAGTTACAGCCACGGTACTATAAAATAACTACTAGTTACACCCACTGTATTACAATATCTACGGGTTAGATAACCTACAAAAGCAGTTATGCATTTAGCAAGACAACAATCACACAAATGTCTGTTACTCTACGAAACAAAATGTAACTACATCTACTGTTATCTACGCTACGTCTACTAGTCTAGAGGGAAACAAAAATACACAAAGGATCCTCCGAGGTATACTTGCATACAAAGTATACTGGTACATATGTGAATATACTCGGTTATATCATGATATGCGAGTCTACAGGTGTTTCTATATATATCTTCCTGTCTGACCATTGCTGGAATGTCTGGTTATACCTTGTTATACTAGGATATATCAAATTCTACTTAATTCGACTTGTCGCACCTAACTAAAACTGGCTTTAACTACCTATACCTCATGTAAACTATACCCCGTTCTACTTTGATATATTTGACAACCACTTGCAATATATGGCTATACCCGATCACACCAGAGCAGTCTGCCTTCCCTCACGTGTATAAACTCTTTTGTATCTTATTAAACTTAGTTATACCGCATTATATCTGACTATACCAAAATATAAGCACTTCTGGCGATACTCTAGTATGCTGCAAAAGCACTAGTATATGTCTGCGATGTCTGGCTATACCTCGCTATACCCAGCTATAGGAAACGTAGGAGAGTATGGATGGAACACTGAGCTGGCTGGCTATGCCTTACAATACCAGGTTCCCCCGGTCAAAATACATCGCTTTGTCGTGCTATGTGACAAAAGTGGCGCACCTGGCCTCTCTCCCACACCTGCTATGGTCGCCCCCACGCATACACCTGCTGGAGACACCTCCACACCTCAACACTGATGCCACTCTCTCATTCAGGACAGTCTCCTCCTCACAAAGTCTTACTCATGACCTCATGGGGTGAAAATTAAACTGGAAATTAACACTTATTATCTGTTCAGTTTATGTATGAGGAGTTATTAAGAACAGTGTGTAGCATGTGAGGCTAGACTGCCTCATAAAATCTAGGATAATGGGTTATAGCGAGACTCTGCTTCCTCACACTCCTCATCTATTTTGCGTATTATCATCCTCACTCCTCATACTCACCTTTCCCACCCTCATCGCCATTAATGTCTCATCCAGATACTCATAATCCCCTACACTCAATCACACTTAATCATCCGTCAAAACGATTATTCTAAAACTCATTATTTTGATATTCCTCATCATCCTCATACGCATCATCCCTGGGCATTATCATCCGAACATTCATAACATCCATAATCATCCTCTTCACATTCATCCACCGTACCCATTACCTTCCTCATCACCCGCTCCCTCACCAGGATCCTCATACTCATCACTAAATACACATTACCAGACTCTCACCCTCCTCATAAATCTCCCTCTCATCACCATGTTTTACTCAACTGCTTCAATCATTCCCCTCACGATCCTTATATTCATCATCCCTATTTACCCTCTATGGTCCTTAGGCCTTCCTTCGTCTACGTGTTCCGCCAAACCCTGACCCGTTCCCTCGTTCCTCTTCCACGCCCTGATGTCTTCTCTTCCGTCTAGCCTTTACTGTTCCATACGCTTAACATAGTCCCTTTCTCTATCTACCCTTCCAGATTCTGACGTGACTTGATGGTTCACACTGATCTTCCAGACCTTATGTTGCATCACTCTCATCTGGTTCCCTTCCAGCCGTCTCCTACGCATTCCACATCCCAACCTCCGCGTTCCGGGCGGTGCACTTACTGAGGATGGACATCTGCAGGGAGTAGGAGAGTCTAGCGAGGGCTTGGCTAAGGCCGGCGTGGTGTCTGCTGAACAGGTTCCTCTCTGCAACATGCAACACCAACATGCACATGAACATCAACACGCACGTCAACATGGGCATGCACGAGAGCACCAGCATGCACGCCAACGTCAATGCTGACATCAACGTCAGCACGAACGTGCACATCAACATTAACGTGCACGTCAGTATGACTCCCCGCAGCCCAGATCCAAGGGAGGAAATGCACGACGGGTTGTCTGCAAGGGTAAGGTGGGGCGGGAGGATGACAACAGCCTAGGAAATCTGGTCAGGCTGCGTGAATAGAATCAACTCGATCAAAAGAGTAATAAAATTCACTATAGGTTGATAATTATGTGTGCTTTTAACCCAGGCATGCAAAAGTATGGCAATCACTATATATAATCACAGACGTCACTGGTTACATGGATAGGCTGAAACGGTGACAACACTGAAGATATATATATAAAATCACATGAATTTGTTCGTATCCATCAAGCAGTGACGGAAGGTCCAAACCTGTGGGCAGAAATGGTGCAGAGTGTAATGATAATCCGAGGAGTCTGGGAAGCATTTGGACAGTTATGCAGAGAAAATGAAATCAAATATGACGTTCAGTACAAAAACTTATCATTTACGAAGGTACCCACACGAACGCGTGTACACAGTCAGCAAACGTGGCGAACAAATGGGACTCCGACGCTTCGTGACATCACCGATAAACAAACATGGAGTTTGGTGGAATATCAGTCTGGTGTTTAGTTAATAGTGAACCTGTCTCGATTTTCTTACTCATTCCTCATAACATTGTATATCATAAAGGCCCTGAAGTGTCTGGTCTTTTATTCTTGAAAAGTTAGATGGAGAAACTGAAACAGCACAGTGAGACTGCAATATACGAATATGTACAGAAAACCATAAATTTACATATGACGATGTAGCGAGTCAACCTGTTCCAATTTTTCGGAACTCCTCGAGAAGATGGGTTTGTTTATCACGAATGACCGTCTGAAATTCTGCCGCACTCACTATAATCCTCACAAAAGAAAAAAAATCTCATTTTTGTAAGTTAGAAAGATAGAAGAATTCATGCAATTTACTCGAATTTTATATTACACAATCATAAACATAAACAAGTGAACCATAAACATCAAGTTTCTTGGACTTACAGTGTGCCAGGAGTTTCAAGCTTCGATTAGCACCGCATATGATCAAGATGTCGGAAGTCAGGGATGAACAAGTTACATAAACAAAACTCTGCCAGGTTGCCAAGACCCTCCAGTAGATGGCGGCAGCACCGCGCCACCGGGCCATTGCGTCGCCACGACGCCCTGTCATGTAGTTCTGCCATCTGTTGGAGGGCTCCGGCAACATGGCAGGATTTTCTTCACGTATCTTCTTAATTACTAATTACCGCTGTTTGATCATATGCGATAGGAGGTCATATGGGCCTCCGTGATGCAGCGGTTAGCGTTCCTGACCGTGACGCATTCACGGGGAGCCCAGGGTCGAGCATATAGGTTCGAATCTTAGCTGCGGCGGTCGGTCCACAGTCAACCCAGCTGTTCATCCATCTCTAAGGGTTAGTCGATAAATTGGGCACCTGGCTTGGGCCGGGATATATATATATATATATATATATATATATATATATATATATATATATATATATATATATAT
>JAYMFT010205691.1:0-11597 GCA_038088735.1 Panulirus argus | reverse complement strand
ATATATATATATATATATATATATATCTATATATATATATATATATATATATATATATATATATATATATATATATCATATATATATGCATATATATGTATATAATATACAGATCAAGAAAAGCCCGCAAAAAGTTCAAGAAATAAAAAGAATGATCAAACAACAAATCTCAAAAATGCTTAGCATCAAAAACCTTTGACTTTAAGCTTGGCAGATTTGGCAACTTGTCCCGCAGGATTAGCAGCTACGCAAGTATACTCCCCAGCATGTTTTGGTTGGGACTGATGAATGATGAGCTGTGACATCATGGGAGAGGGATAACTTAGAGATACAGAGGTATCAGTAAGTATTAAGCCATCTTTAAGCCAGTTGATGGATGGTGGTGGATCAGACTGTGCCACACAAGTAATTTGGAAGGTATATCCCTCAAATACCTCAGATTCTGGAGTTATTGGCAGGATATGTGGAAGTTCTGAAATTGTTGGCAAAGTAGGATGGGTAGAAATATGATGTTATTACTTGCATATACAGTGCCTCAAAAGCATATTTCATATAAAATTCTACAGAAAAACACTAATACCATCAGAAATTTAGCTGTTTATAAAAAAATGCAAATCATCTTACAAAAATGATGAATTACAGTTTATGAAATTAGATGCTTTATTTCATATGTAAGGACAATAATCAAATAACAGACTTAAATATATTAGAGACACCTTCAGTTTGATCATCATATTACACAATGATGAATAACTCTCCATCTCGAATGCAATATGGCTACTTCATCATCAATAGAAACCTGAGCAGACTGTCATCTGGGTGTTGATGAATGCAATATGATGAATCACCTTAACTCTGCATATGTATGCCTGAGTACCCTTCATCCACAAAACTTATCTGAGAACAACTATCTGATTCTACAGAGCCAAGTTTACCATATGACCATATGCCACAGCCCTGAAACAAAGCTAATGCATGAAAAGAATAAATGATATTCTGGAAAAAATCTAGTAGTGCCTTTTCTATCAACATGAAACTCAAAATTATGACAAAATATAAAAAACAATCAATCATTAAGGTATAAGGAAACCATAAATAAGAAAAATGAGGACAGACTCATGAAGGAGAGAAGAAATAAAACATTCGTTTAGCCCCTGCCATGAATTCAACCCATGCATTCTGGATTGTTTGTATCTTTAAGTATCAGATCATGATGCTGGCTTTAGGGTATTTCATAAAATACCAAAATGCTGAAAAGACAATAAAATAGTGGTTATGGATGAAGAAAATTTATAATCAGTCCCTCATGGGGATTTTTCAAAATGCACTGAGAAACCCTATTTTCACAAGGTTCCTCCTGTTTTAATCTTTGTTCATTTTCACGTAACTGCATTTCATTCTCTTTCATGCTGTTATCTTACAAAATACACTTAATATTTAAGTTTCGTCGAAGAATTTTTTGATCTAATGTCGAAAATTTAAATCAGTTCATTTACCCAAACTTGCAAAAAACAGTTCAATTTTGCACCTCAATACATGAAATATCTTCCTGACGTGCATAAGCAGCAAAGATGAAAGTGGAATTGCACGTGTATCAACAAATGTGAGAATCATAAACCAACCATGGGTCAGTCGTGTGAATACAACTCTCACAAAAATTACCTCGAACAATCAAAGCATCAGAATACGCAGCTGTGCCCACCAAGTTGGTTGCCACACATGTGTACTTTCCAGAGTGATGTGGACAGAGTGCCATGAATCTTAGCACTGAGTATCGGTCACCTAGCTGGTTCACCACTACACGAGGATCCACACCATCCTTCCCACTTACTACATCTATGGCTTCATCACCAGGATCATCAGGTACAGAAGTCACATTATCAGTCCTAGAGAGAGATCCACAAGAGTCCTCTATAGGATGCCTACGTTCACGGCGATCTCCTGGGGCATGCCACAGGTCAAGAGGACTTGAATCCAACCTTACAGGAATGATTGGCTGATTATCCTTATACCAGGTGAGGTCAATGGGAGAATCCCCAGCTTCAACTATGCAGTGGAACAAAAACTCCGATCCTACATCAGGTTCACCAGCAGCCACAAAAGGGTAGATCTGTGGAGGTTCTGTGATCCACCAACAGTAGAGATGTAATAGACATGGCAAATTTATAGATGCAATAAAATAAATGTGGTTATTAAAGAAACTTAGCTGACCTTAAATATACAAAATATTCATGAAATGAATACTTACTCCTCATACTCTTACACTTCTGTAGTGCCATAGTGCAATCATATAAAATTCAGCTGAAAGGTAAATTTTTACAGAGCATATGTTCCTATCTTAGATAATCAATATTAGTTAAAAAGTAACACAATAACTTAACTCATTCTAATAAATTTTATATCACAGTAACATTATACACACAGCCATATACTTATTAACCTCTTATCTTTATATCAACAAAAGTTTGCTCATTTAATTCAAAAACATTGTTTTACTTAAGATCATGTAAAAGTAATTGAATATAATCATTAACTCCTTATATTATGATAAAATGCCTAACCTGCTTAATCTACTATTAATAGGAATGACAGGTAACAAACATATCTGCTGAAATATTAAATGTAATGAAAATACTTTCTAATGTGCATTATATACAACTGTATATTCTCTGCAAACAAAACCAGCAATCTAATTATCACAAGAAATCACAATGAAACTTTAATATCTTCTAGGTAAAGAAGCATGAACATCATATGTGACAGAACTATTAGCTATATACTAACAATTTCGTCAATCAAATTAACATTAAGTTTGTTTATTTTATCAAAATGTGGTAAAACAATCTGGACAATCAAGATTCTAATTATGTACATCAAGGACAGTTTATGAACAGCAAAATTTTATTCTTATAAAAATCAGATACTGACCAGTCATTCCTACCAGTGTATGACATAAAATAAGAAATCAGTATACTCACCCATGACTTGGACATCTAGATCACCACGAGCAGTATATCCCTGACTGTTACGAGCCACACAAGTGTACCTTCCCTGATCTGAGTTACGCTCAACAGCTTCAACAATAAGTGAGCCATTGGTGAAAGTTTTCTGACGACGGTTGATGGGAAGCATACGGCCAGCTTGAAAAAGTGTCAGAATCATTAGATACTCTAAAGTTAAAATCACATACCATCTACTTCAGTTTAAAATTCTTAAATATCTAATAATAATCTATAAGACTTCATTATGGACAAACACTCTAGGAATACAGTAAAAAAATATCTAATTTTCCTTTTAAGTGTATTATCCAAGATGTCTACAATGTCATCAACAAATTCAGAATCAACATAAAATATAGACAAAAAGACACACAAATTAATTTTTATGTTCACCATTTCCCACATTAGCAAGCTAATGCCAGGAACTGACGAAAAAATGGCCTCATTTGTTCACAGCCACATGCTAGCTGTCATGTATAATACACTAAATTCAGAGTCCCCTACCCACAATCAGACCCCACAGACCTATCCATGGCTTTCACTGACCACTTCATATGCTATCTATATCTATCTCTATCTCTGATGTCTCTTCCCCTCTGGAACTCCCTCAAGGTGGAGGCCACTTCTTAGCATTTAGTGCCTCACCCTTACCAGGCCACTGGCAGATGGCAAGTCTAGTGCAGTGTTTGCAGAGGCTCCAGTCTCATGTTCCTACTGACTATTTCTACCTAATAATCCTGCCTCATGTTCCTACCTACTACTTCTACTTAATGTTTCTACGTAAATGTTCCTACCTACTAATTCTGTCTATTGCTCCTACCATTTTGCCACAAGGCAAGGCTAGCACATAGTGTTCACCACATGAAAATCTAGAGTTAAAAAGAATGAGCTGTGTAAGTTAAGTGTTGTTAAGTGTTAAGTTTGACAAGAAAAAATTTTATGTTTGTGGACAGAATGCCAGTAGTCCATGTGTGGATGAGACAGAAAGAAAAGACAGCTACCTGGGTCAGAGGAGTGCAACTTGACAACCATTGAAGTGTTGACTCACTACGCAGCTGTCACTTACCCTCCTGATTACCACACTGGTAGCACTGGTAATATACCTCCCTGGTCACTGGCTGCCTACCATATACTACCTACCAGGGCTTCATATGCCCTGATTCATATCCCATATATAGCACTTTATCTATCTATCTATCATTATTGATTCTATTCTTAATTGCAAGAGGGGAACCAGGTACATAAAGCCTCTCAGTCCACTCATAATGTCCATATCCCAGCTCCAGTATGTTAAAATCTTTTGTGTTAATGCTAACATTTAGAAGTTCTACATTTTTCTTGGCACAGTAAGTTAATTCATCTAACTATATCTGAGTCCCCATGCTGATGACCACACACAAAAGGTAATTGAGGAAAAGTCTTAAGTGTAATAACCTTTGATGACATAATGCCAAGTAAGCAATGCACTGAAACAGTAGAAATGGCAAAAATAAATCTAAGGATTCACAGGTTGGAATTCAAATCGAAGCCTAAGGGAACTAATTCACACTCTTTACAATTCACTGATGCATCCAAACCTTCTATACCAAGTTCAATTTTAGTCATCCTACTTGAAAAAAGACACAAAAAAGTGAGTACAGTGGTGAGCAATAAAGAAAAGGTTAAGAGGTGATTTAATACAGTCATTCAAAATTTTCAAAAATTTGATAATCTTGACCTAAGGAGCTACTTAAGGCTCAATTTGTCTGATTTCACTTATAGTAATGGAAGCAAATTCATAGACAAATGTTTTACTGGGCAAAGTACTTTTTCTTCAACAAGACTGTAAATATACAGAATGATTTACCAGAGTAGTTAAAAGCAGTACCACAGATATGTTTGATGACATGACAAGCATTTCAATTCAAGCCCACAGTCGACAGTACTTGTTGCCCTTAATTCGATACAAAGTTTACAATTTTTCTTTAACTCATCTGTATGCTTTTCTAATCTTACCACACTAATCTTTAAGTTTCTGATCTCTTCCTCTATCACTCGGCCTCATACAACTCCACAATCCATTACTCATTGAATTCCTTTGTATATAAAACAATTCTACTACACTAAATCCAAAATCATTCCACCAGCAACTTCATCTGCAATATCTCAAGCACTAATCAATTCATGCACAAATTCTACCAATCTCTTCTACAATCTACTTCTCCTTGTACCTCAAACTATACTACATGGACCTCTTGATTTATGGCACTTTTAGAATAACGTGCAAAGTCCATTTACACTTTTTCAAATTACAGTCTTAAGTTTGGAATAATGTTATCACCAATGGGCTGGCAGCATCGTAGTGTGGCTTTACCAGCACCACATGAGAAGCATGTGTACACATGGTGTGGTTACAGTCTATAGTTACGGAGTGATAAAGTATTTTGTGCTGCAGTATACTGTATATTGCATATGCTTTGCCCCTTGCATCAAGCCCCCAAAGTGTCTCTCAAGTTTTCCTGGTACCTAATTCTATCTATCGATCTTTGTCTCTGATGCCCAATCCCTTTGGGAAATCCCAGCAAGGGAGTGGCCATGGCAAAAGAGTCTCAACTTATCCCCGTCCTTACATGCCTCTCTTGCATACACCATTCCATTCATCATTTCATCATTTCTTTTCCCTTCAGTGCATTTCCACTCTATTTCCCTGTCACAGGTTGTTTTCATATCACATGAATCCCTTTAATCATAATGTCATGCACTTTCTCTGTAAACTCTTCACCTTGCTTTCCTTCCACATGCCCAAACCACCTTAAAGTATTGTTTCACTCCCTCTACCACTCCACAGTACATTTGCTTTGCATTCCCTGCTGTAACAAATCTCTCATACACCCCTCCATTCTTTCTTTATTTCATCTAATCATACCAATGCTCCTCTTAAATAACTCAATTCCACAGTCTGGATTCTTGACCTCTATGACAAATTCCATATATGTGTTTCAGCAGCATAAGTCAAGGTAGGGATGACTATGTTGTCCCTTAATCCTTTCTTCATTTCCATACTTACATCTCTGCCCTTCATTATTCTATTAAGGAACCCAATCACTCTTCCACCCTGTACGGCTGTCTCCTTTATCTCTTCTTCCATGTCACCAAACTCACCCAAAATTGCTCCCAAATGCTTAAAATTGTGTCACCTCTTCCAGTCTTTCTCCCCCTGTAATCATGAACTGTTCATTACAATTTTTTCTCTCATATCTTAGGGTTTTGCAAAATCTATACTTTCACTATTTCCATTCCAACACCATTACTTTACTTTTATTCACGTGTACCTTCAGACACCTATGCTTACACAATACAAATCACTTAAACCTCCTGCAATCCCTCTTCACTCACAGCAAACAACATAGAATCATCCGCAAACAGGCTTGTCAATAGCCAGTATACCTCACTACCACACTCCATCTCTGCACACACTTTCCCTAGTTTTGCTTTCATCTCTCTGATCTATTCATCCATATATATGTTAAAAAAAACATGGGAAAATCACACAGCCCTACCTCACACCCACATGTATACAGAAACTTTTTGCTCAACTGTCTATCCATTCTTATATGCATCTGCTTCTCTATACAAGGCTTTCACACCATCTAGCTGTTGTTCCCCTAAACTATAGATCCTTAAAACATCCCATAAAGCATCACATCCAACTTTGTCATGTGCTTTCTCCAAATACACAGCAGCTGCATACAGCTTCTTACATTTCACTGGATACTTTTCCAGTCATTCTCACAGCAAAAATCTGATCCACACATCCCTTACCTTTCTTAAAACTCCCTCGCTTCTCATTTATTCTACATGCAGTAACTTCCATCACTTTGACACTCTTGAATACACTTTTCCTGGTGTACTTAATAGACTTATTCCCCTGTAATTGCAACATGCATCCTCAGCACCTTTTCCTATGAATACAGGAACAATGGTAGCTTTGACCTAATCCTCAGGCACAACATTGCTGCTTCCATGCTAAATTATATATCAAATGCATCCACTCTATCATACTTTCTACCCCAAACTTCAACATTTCAGCCATAATCACAACCACTCCATGGGCCTTTTCTACCTTTAACCTCATTATTGCCTTTTACCTCCTTTTTTGCTATGGGCCCCAAAACTGTATTCTTTTCCTTCCATCCTCCATACCCATTCATATAGCATCTGCTGCCTTACCTCTCACACATTCATCAGTTCTTGAAAATACTCTTTCCATCTTCCTTTTGCTTCCTCCTTTTTATTCAGCAATTCTCCTTCCTTACTTCTTGCACTGACACTTCCACTCTTACATCCACCTCTTTCTTAGTGGTCTATTCATGTACAGTTCACTGTGTTGCCTCTGTTCCACGTGTGTGTGTGTGTGTTCTCTGCAAGTACCATTTATTTGTAAACTGTTTGCTATTTGTATCAAGTCTGCCGCTCTCTGAGCGTAATAAACTGATAAAACAACGTCCACCTCTTTCCAATACAATTTATCATTTTCCCTAAACTTTTCACTCAACTTGCTTCCAAAATTTTCATCTAATCTTTCTTTGCTCTACTTTATCAGCTTCTTCACATGCCACTTACACATCTTATATTCTTCCTTCCTAATTTCCACCGGTACATTCCTTAAGAACAATCTACCATAAGCCTTTTTCTTTTCTTCCATAACATTTCTAATGTCATTCATCCGCCATGCATTTCCCAACTTATTCTTATACTTTGCAACCTTGTATCACTCTACGAATTCTACAAACTTTAACAGTCTTTCTCTAAAGATTTTAGACACCTCATTCACACATGACTGCATCCCTTCAATAACTGCACTTTCATCTAAACTTTCTGTCACCCTTCTTTCATATTCCTCCTTGTATTCTTTCTGATTCATCTTTTCGCTTGCCAATACTTTTACCTTACCATTTTTCCTTATGCCATTCCTCTACTTTACCATAATCATCACCTGCATAAGAACAGCAAATTTGTCAATAACTCCAAAGAATCCTCTCAAAACCTTACAACCCAGCACAACCTTTCTCAACCTTTCATCCACTGCCACATTGTCAATCAAACTTTTTTGCTCCTTTCATCCATCATTCCTCATCCACGTATATATGAGCTGAAAAAAGGTGTCTGCAAGAAATAAACCCTTCTCAGTACTGGTGGTGCCAAAAAACATCAGGCCCTCATCACAGAGGTTTAAGATGAATATGCTTAAATGTTACGAGAGAAGTGAACAAAGAGCTGATATCAAGCATGCCCCTGGACTTCATGAATCTACTTTACTGAGTATTTCTGACGGTGTAGAAAAGATCAATGAGAGTGCCAAGAGTAGAACATTAATCAGTGCATTTAAGACCTCATAGTCCTGAAGTTTGGTTATGGAGAGAATGGAACGAATGTCTATAACATGTAGTACTCTACAGTTCCTGGTACATATTTACTGTAGTTCTTCAATGGTATAATCTCCAATACTTATATTATTTGATTTATGTGACCATTTTCACAAACGTACCTATCATGTAAATCTAGATGACCTCGGTACTATATGCATTCTTGACAAAACTGTCAGCTAATTCATTTTCTAAATGACTGTACCATCCTTAAAGAAATCTCCATCATAAGCCTTCCCGATGACTTCTTTACATCACATATCCCTCTCTCATATTCAGTCTATACTCCACCTATCCTTCTATATTAAAAAAGCTATATAAATCAATGATCTCTACTGCTCTTATTCTTTACCTAACATGAAAAATAAGTATACATGGGTTTTACATCCATACATCAGAATTGGGATGAACACTAAAAAAATTATTTTCGTTTGGAAGAACTTACAACTTATATCCAGGATTTTCTCCCTTGTAAGATTCTACTCTTAAATTTAGCTTTCCCTCTGATAACCTTACTGAATTTCACTCGCAAAGGCCATAACCCTTTCATTGCGCTGAAACACATTAGTTATCAGCCTCAGTACACTGCGCTGTGCTGCATCTGTTGCCATTCATAGTACACTGCAACAAGCCAAATTTGTTGCTTTAAATCTCTGCAGCCTCATTTGAATTCCATGCTGATGTATAATACCATATCTTATCTATAAATATCAATCACAGTGCAGCTGGAAAAATATCACACATCAGTCATCTATAAAATATCAAAGAAAGTGTATTTGCATCATTATGGCAGGAAACCACATTTACTGATGGACTATAGCAGTAAATTCCACAATAAAAGAAAAAAATTACTCAAGTATTTCAACTTACATCTTTCATGAAAATAAGGCAACTTTTAAATTTTTTCATACAAATAAATGTTCTCTTTCTGTAAATGATATGTAAATATGTAAAAATATACACAGAATATACATAAAATGTATAAGTAAAAAATATCTATGTAATGGATGAAATCAACCCTGGTAAAAAAAAAAAATTAAAGTGTGTATTATCTTTAGGTGTGTGCAGAATGAAATCATACCTAAAAAAAAAATCCCATAATCATCATACCATACTTACAGAAAAAAATGAAAATAAATAACACAAGCCAAGACCCATCCCATCTACTCAGCAATCTGAGAATATTAAGGAAAGTATGATACCTTTAGGGGGTATTTTCTCCAGTAACATATGGCAGAGGTATTCTGTATGAGATTTCCTTTTTTTGCAATAGGAGCATCATTTCCAAGTGACTGCACACTACGGAAACAACATTTCAGAAAGAATTCTCACTGAAAGGTTTACATAATACACAACTTTAATTTTCCCATCTCTTCCAAAAACTACAAACTTACTTTTATTTGCAGTCACTTTGGGCAGATTCCTCATAAACACATCAACAAAATGACTCACGATTCTATCCACAACCTCTCCTGATTCAGTTAACAGAATAGCATCATCTTTATATGATATTTGTGACTTCCACTTTGATTCATCAAGGCTTTAAAGAACATTACTATCGCCACAACTTGCTCCTAACTTAATGTCCCATCAACAGAAACATTAAACAACCATGGTGACACTAAATCTTGATGTAATCACACATTCATTTCACATCATCCACTAATACCACCAATTACACTCCTACATATGGTCTTTCCTTTTTAAAAAATCTTAAAGGGACTCAGAAGTCTTCCATGCACTATAAGAAGTTAAAAATTTCTTGAGAGCTTTTCTATCAACTTTATGATATCCCTTCCAAAAGTTATCAATTGTGAACACACTCTCTTTTCTCTTAAACTTTCTCCACTATATGACCATGTATAAAAATCTAGACCCTATATCTACTTATTGCATCTTTTTCTTTGTCCTCCCAATCATCCAATAAAGTCATCTACTACACATAATCTCTTCCCTGGATCCATATCTTCAAATCTTTTTCAAGTTCATCCTAAAATAAATCTTTCGCTATCTGTATCATTATATGGTGCAAATACAGTCAAAAAAGTCCTTCTAAACCTATTACACTTGAATTCTGAAATTCACTGCTTTGAGCAAACACATATACAGTCAAACATCTTTTGAAACCACTCCTATCTAATTGTTTCTGATGCCTCAGTTTCCCTAAGAATTCCCCCTTGGGAAGTGGCATGGAAACTGCAGAAAAATCTCCTGGGTGCCTAACACAAACACACTTGTTTAATAAGTTCCAATGCCCATGTAGCTCTCGGGTTCTTCTTCCCAGTATACTGCCTTGCTTATCCTTCTTGGCATGATGGCTGTCTTTCCTTTACTCTACTTCCTTTTACCTTGCTACTATATCTTTTCTTTACCAAACCACTTCAAGTTATTTTGCTTAACTCACTCTGTGACACTGCACCCCATGTCTTTCCCTCTCATGAAAATCTAACACTTCCAATAGACTTCAGCATTTATACTTTCTCCATCCCATCTGCTATGAAAAGTGCCCCTCAGACAGCTCATTTCATGTGCCTGAAACCTATACCTCTCCTTTATTCCACTATCATATTCTAAACCTTGAATGTAAGGGTAGGCAGGACTATGCTGTACCTTAGTCTCCTTCTTTCATGTATAGTTATATTTTCCCCATCTTATATCTTCCAAAAATACAATCACCTTCCTCCACTGGATGACTCTCTCCTTTATTTTCCTTCCATTTTGCCATGCTTACATTGCACTGAACTTAAATATTTAATTTTTCTAACCTCTTCCAATGGGTTACCACCCATTCAATCACTGCACATACATTCCCTGTTATATATTTCTTTTCACGTTAGCTGAGACAGCATGGGCAACTGCTGAATATCCTAATCAAGACCATCTCATTAATCTTAAGGCGCAGGGGGTGGCGATGCTATTTCCTGTGGGGCAGGGTGGTATCAGGAGTGGATGGGGGCAACCAAGTGTGAATATGTACATGTGTATATGTGTATATGCATGTGTAAGTATATGTATGTATATATGCATATGTTGGTATGTATATGTATGTACTGCACATATATGTGCATGTATGTATATATGTGTGTATGTGGGGGGATGGGTCCTTCTTCATCTGTTTCCTGGTACTACCTCACTGATGCGGGAAACAGCGATCAAGTATGATAAATAAATAAATAAATAAATGAATATATAT
>JAYMFT010205680.1:0-11597 GCA_038088735.1 Panulirus argus | reverse complement strand
AACTCAGTCACCAACTTCTGCAGTTTCTCACTCGAATCAGCCACCAGTGCTGCATCATCGGCGAACAACAGTTGACTGACTTCCCAGGCCTTCTCATCCCCAACAGACTGCATACGCACCCCTTTCTCCAAAACTCTTGCATTTACCTCCCTAACCTCCCCATCCATAAACAAATTAAACAACCATGGGGGGACATGATACACCCCTGCCGCAGACCGACTTTCACTGAGAACCAACTGCTCTCCTCTCTTCCTACTGGTACGCATGTCTTACACCCTTGATAGAAAATTTTCACTGCTTCCGGCAGCTTACCTCCCACACCATATATACTTACGACCTTCAACAAAGCATCTCTATCAACCCTATTATATGCCTTCTCCAGATCCATAAATGCTACATATAAATCCATCTGTTTTTCTAAGTATTTCTCACATATATTCTCCAAAGCAAAAACTTGATCCACACATCCTCTACCATTTCTAAAACCACACTGCTCCTCCCTTATC
Organism: Panulirus argus; assembly: GCA_038088735.1. NCBI lineage: Eukaryota > Metazoa > Arthropoda > Malacostraca > Decapoda > Palinuridae > Panulirus > Panulirus argus. The sequence continues at coordinate 11,091 of JAYMFT010205680.1, read as the reverse complement.
TGATACTCTGTACGTACCTTCACCCTCTCAACCAATACCCTCCCATACAGTCTTCCAGGAATACTCAACGAACTTATGCCTCTGTAGTTTGAACACTTACCTCTATCCCCTTTGCCTTTGTAAAATGTTACTATACATGCATTCCACCAATCCTCAGTCACTTCGCCATAATCCATAAATTCACTGAATATTCTTACCAACCAGTCAACAACACAGTCACCCCTTTTCTTGATAGATATAACTGCAATACCATCCAATCCTGCCGCCTTGCCGGATTTCATCTTCCGCAAGGCTTTCACCACGCCCTTTGTCTCTATCAAACCACTCGCCCTGACTCTCTCACTTCGCACACCGCCCCTACCTATAAACCCTACATCTGCCATTCTATCATGAAGCACATTCAACATTCCTTCAAAACACTCCAGTGTGTTGTGTTGTAAATAAGTTTTGCCTGAACAATGTCAGCAACAGTTATCCCCATTGAATGACTGTCATTCATATGATTACCTCTATATAATCATATTACTCTCCTGCCGATGATGCACAGTGATTCACACGCAGTTCAAACGCCAGAAACGAGTAGCTGTACTACCTGTCAACTATCAACGAGGAGAGCAGGCCTACCAACACACGCCAGGCATTACACATAGTGATCAGAATTGTTCGTCCATTGTTTCATATTGTATTGACGAGAGAAGAGGCAGAGGCTTTTTGGTGAGAGTGTACAGATATAATCTTTCCCTTGTAATAGTTATATGATTTCAGTCCTCATCCTCAAGTGAGTTACAGGGGGTAATTCATGGGAAAGACTCATTTTTAGCGTCACCTTTGCAATGTGTCGCTATTTACCAAAAGTAAAGCTGGAATTCCCTGGAATAAGGCTCCAAAGTGGAATTCAAATCGAAAAGATTCTTTCAAATAAAGAAAAACATATCTTGTACTTTTCTTCAGTTTCTATAAATCTGAAGACTTTTTTATATTCTATCACACTACTGAGACACAGCAAAGTCATGCACGGCAGGTAAGGTGTAAATCAGACCTTCATGATTCTCATGCGAGGGATACCCCGGCTGGTGAACTTATTCGAGACGAGAAACTCCAGTGTGACTCGGTTCCCAAGGAATACAGCTTTGCCCTCCAGAACCAGTGGGAAAGCTTCTTCTTGAAAGTCATACCCCTTGTAAACTTTTGTCAGGCCCTGTGGATGGGGAAAATTGATTGATTCATTAGCTCACTTGCATTGATTTAGATAGAAGAAAATAGCAGGTGTTCCTGACTTGTTCATTTATCATACTAATAAGAAACGCAAACGCACCCACAAGTACACCAGCACACACAGGCTGACACAGAGGACAGAGCATTGGAACAGCAAAAGATTACACACCTTTGAAACCTCGTGTTTAATCCGTTCTTTCATCGGAAGATTCATTTCGTGTGACCTGTAACGTAGGTACTCGAGTGATTAACAGGTGTTCCTGAATCAAAGTGTGGCGGATGAACCAGGTATTGTAAGATGCCCCTGCAGGCAAGCTGAGAGAAGTCTGCACGCAGTTTTTGATGTTAAACATAAGAATACTAAGAGCAACAGACGATAGGGTATTTTCGAGGATGCTTTTGATAGAAGTGATCACACAAAAAGAGATTAGTGTGGTAATATTAGATAAGTAAAGAGGTAACTTCAGAAGGAATACCTGTAACCTATATAAGTAGATCAGAAATAATGCATTGGTTAAGTCCATTCTTAAGGGTATCTATGGTGGTGCCAAAAATGTTTTAAGTGGTAAATGATTCCATATATTAGCAATCCTGTCAAGTAAAATACAAAACTTTCGTCCGTGGGTTTGCATCTAGTACTACAAGTGAAATCAGACAAGTCTAGCTTTCAGTAGCTACTCAGACTGAGATTTACAAAGCCTTTCACAATTCTGAAAACTTTATCTCTCAACTTTTTTTTTCTAGCTGAATAAGACTGGGAATGATCCTGGTAGCTTCTTGCAGTACTCTCTCTTTTCTGTCTTTTTCTTTTTTCTTCTTTCAACTAAAGTGACTAAAACAGAACACACTGTTCAAGGTGGAGACACCAGTAAACTGTAATGAGAGAGAATTAGTTTCTTATACTTGACCTCGTGTACCCTACCTATAAAGCACAGAATTCTGCTATCTTTCTTTTTCATTCTAATGAATCTGTGCATTACTTACTTGACAATACTTCATCCAAGATTAATGAATCTAATTTCTCCTTCCTCACTGACCTTTTGTAGCTTAACAGAAATCTCGTTTTCCCTCGCCGATATGTATAATTTTGTACTCATTGATTTTAGGATCCATTTGTCATGTTTGAGCCTCGTCTAATGGTTTGCATATGTGAGTCTACAGTTACAGACGTTTAATCTTTCTTGTTTCATCATTCATCTTAGAACAGTCTGCGAACTATGATACGAGAAGCCCATCATCAACGTCACTGATATATATATGAAAGAGAAATGGTTGCATAACTGTTCCCTGTGGCACACCAATTCGTTTTTATATAGTAACCTACATGGCACGTGCAAATCTATGCACTAATTAAGGCCACCTCGAGTGAAAGAAAAAATAAAGTGAAAGAAAGTAGAAATCAGTTAGGGATCCTCAAGTGTTTGCAGACTTGGCACTTAATAAAAGAAAGGTTGTATGAAGAGAAAAGACAAAAGGAGAAAGAGAACTGCACAGCTTAGCTGTTAAAGGGAAGAAGGAGTAACCTGTCTCAATACAGAAGTTGTGGGAGGCGCAGCCAAACGCTTGTCACAGGTACCAGACACAGGGGAACACATGCATGCAGTTCACGAGAACAATGGTTTAAATGAAAGCTATATAATGTAGAGAGAGAGAGAGGGTGGTAACATTACAGCATACAGAAAGGGAAGTCTGAAGAGAGGTAATGCCTGGAGAATTAACGAGACGGAATGGCTTTTTGACTCCACTTTAGTTAACGGAGAGATGGAGGATAAGCTGCCTCAGATGTGTGAGCTGTATCTCATACTTGGAAGAAAAAAAGAAAATCCTTTAGAGGTGAAATCATGGCAGACAGAAATAATTACGGCATTTATACAACATTCCCAGCTTATGAGAAGCAGATTTTGTGATGTTGATTATGTGGGATATCTAGGACAGAGTGGAGAGTATGTTTATGCCCAACATATCTATACCAATACAGGACTGAGTTGTGGTGTCTTGAAATTGAACAGAGGTAAACAAATGATTCTTTGAAAAATATATGGTAAGAAATTGCGTTTTAATGCTATTAAAGTTTTACAAGTTTATTGCTTTCCCAATCCGAAATGGTGCAGGGGACCGAACTGAGAGAGGATATATGGTCGGCACGTGACAGAGAACAGGTATCAAAGGAATTAGGGAAGAGAAATGAGTTAAGATATTTAAACTAGAATCATCAGCATAAGACTAAATAGTGTTAGAAGTAGAGGAAAGAAGATACTTTACTGAAAGTAGAGATTAGGTGTAGGACAGAACCCAAGAGAACATAGCTATTCATAGGAGAGGAGTGAAAGTTGCTCCATGAGCGACTACTAAGTTGGAACGATTTTAGAGTAAACTATGCAACAGAGAAGAGAGAGCTGCAATGAACCAAAGGAACGACTTATGCCACACCCTGTCATTGCTTTGGAAATTTAGAGGTCTAAGTTAAAAGTTTCACCAAAATCCCATAGAGAGAACCGGAGGTGAGTCACGTAGGACAGCTCACCAGTAAACCTTGCGCTGCTAAGTCCATGCTGATGATACGATAGAAGGGAATGAGATACTAATTGTTTGAGAAAGTGAGAGTTTAGGAAAGTCTCAAAGACTTTGGGAACAGAAGAAGTGAGAGCAATGGGGCGATAGCTGAAGAAGTTAGAGCGGTCTCTTTTCTTAGGGATGGACTGCATCAAGGCATGCTTCCAAGTGGAGGCGAAAGTCTGGGATTTAAGACAGAGAAGAAATAGACGAGCAAGGATTGATGCTAGCTCAGAGGCACACTCCTTTAGAACTCGAGGAGGTATGCCATCTGAGCTATACGACTTGTCCACCTGGACCTGGGATACTAGATGGTAGACTCCCCTAGATGAGGTAGTTATTCACTTCCGTCAAACATACTGATTATGTCATAAAAGATTCAAGTCTGTTTCAGGTAATTGATATACCAGTTGAGTATGTAATGAATCTCTTGCTCTTAGCATAACCATATGTTCTTTATGGATTCTTTCGCTATATTCAGCAATATACACGTCATACTGAAGTCAGTTTGACGTAGAGCGTATTTGTCTTTTACTGAAAAATTAGTTGAGGCACTTAGCCATTTTGGTTATTATTTTGCTTGAATTTTTTAAGGGCTTTTTTCCAGCTTTTTGGCTTAGCTTTGGAAAATGACTGCCTGCTACGCACTAGTTCCATACGCTCATTTTGCTACTTCGAATGTCCTACTGAAGTTTTCACGAGATACAAACATATTGTTTTCACCATCACTGTTATCCTAGTCTATTCTTTCAAGAGAAATGAGGAGACCATTGAGATCTGCACATCCGAAGTCTGGCATTTCTATCACAACTTTTGAGATGACCAGTGGTGATAACGCGCATCAAACTCCTCTCCGTCTGCAACATCATAGACAAGAACCTGATATGTTGCTTGAGCTAAGCCGAAGAAGTTGACAATGCGAGTAGAATTCTTTAAGAGCTAGTGCATTAGGGCATTATGAAGCAAGTTTAGGTAGAGTCCACACCCACAGTTAGGGGAGAAAAATTCTCCCCTTTTCGATCCAGGTTAATTATAATCTCCTATTATAATAGGTTCGTGTTCATTAGAAATTCTTACCAACTTCTCAGTAAGTCTTTCATCTACCTCAGATGTATGTGTGGATGGATTTTAGACTAATCCTACTGCTATTTTCATACGAAGTTTATCTTTAATTTCCACTCAACTGGAATTAATATTATCAAAAGCTACAACATTTTTCAATTCAGGGTTAAGATGAGCTTCTGCCACTGTTAAATAAAGCATACCTTAGAATTACACATTCGGCAAGGAAATTTTGATTATCTTTTATCAAACCAAGATTCAGATGTGACAAACAAGCGACAACTTTCTTCCAATGAAATTCTCTCATAACATTTACATGAAATGTTAAACTGAATAATTGAAATGGTACGGAACATGTAGACTTACGTTGGGTTGGTGTGTGTGTGTGTGTGCGTGTGTGTGGTGGGGGTGGGGGGGATGGACCTGTTCCACATGGGTTTGATTATATTCTTACCAAAACGCACGAGCGGACTCACCAAGGAGAATGTCAGGATGCACAACACATAAATCGTTAGGTGCAGCCCGTTTTTCTCAGGCATTTCAAGCCCTTAAGTTAAAAAGCTGTTTCATATTTACAAACTAAAGCTCTTCCTATACACAAATGTTAGCTAATCGATCACTGTCAGTGAATTCAAGTCGCGTTCACAATGCTGATTCTAGACGGTGCTTCTGAAATGAAAATGTTAATCTTACTTCTCAGATGACGAACAGACAGTTGATATTTCTCGAAAAATTCCTCCAGTCTTTCACTAAGTATGTCTGTCGTTGGTACCTACAATGTGAGCGTAATCGTTTACCCGGACACTTGGATATCAGCGAAGTATATGGTGCTGAAGATCTCCTACTGACTTCGTATGATGGAATCGACCCGTCAACTTACTTTACCTCGCGTTCCTTTACCTCTGCCTGAAAACTGTGTTCTTAGTGGCAACGGGACATACATGGGAAAGACAAGTAGAGACTTGGAAACAAAGAGAAGACGATAGACTTAAGACAATAGAGAAACAACGCGGGAAACCAGGAAATGTCTAACGCAGTGGTGGTATAAGTAGAACAAGCAGGACATCTCCCCAGGTGGGAGGAGGCACAAATCACCAGCAAAACCTTGGACAGAAAAAGGAGAAAGGCGTTGGTAGCAGCCTACATTTTGCTAGAAGACAACATCACAATACCAGGGAGCTGCAGGTGGGCGACAGCGGTCGAATGCAAGTGGGCAGACGAGAGGAACTCACCAATCAGGGAGCGCAGCGCCACAGCGACTGGCGACCAGATCCAGCAGGATTGTATATAACTCCTTGTGCGACACCTTGGTGTCATATCCTCCTAAAGAGGATAACTATCGAGATGTTAATGATTACATGATGATTAGCAACTCGTGCCTCACTCGTGCCTACCCGATTATAATTACCTACTTGCACTGCATGAGGAGGGAGGTTTGCACCCTTGGGACCCATTTCATGACTATTCTCTGTTATCATAAAACTTTTTGAATTTCTGTATGTTGTCCACATTAAACGTGTCTTTATTTAATTAATTTTATTTTTCCAACCCTATTACAAAATAGAAGTACTTCACATCTTTTCTAACAAGTTTTGTCATTTTGTGTCCTGGGGTTAATCTGTTCCTTCATTTTTCGAAGAACTGTATACTGCCTGCATAATCAATCTGTCTCAAAAACTTAAAGGAGTGATTAGGTCACTCATCACTATTCTCTTCCTTATGGTGAAAAAACTCTAAGGCCTCTAGCCATTCTTCGTAACTCTGCTCTCTTAATTCTGTCATCATCTTTGGACCTTCTCCATTTGCTCTTTGTACATTTTTAGGTAAGGTGACCAAACTGGAGAATTACATCCCAGTTTTAGCCTTATGTTTGATGTGAAGAACTTGCTGAATTTTTCCTTATCCAGGAACTTGATTGCAATTCTAGTATTTGCTTGCAAGCTGTTGGTCCCCTTTGCTGTTTTTCTGAGGCTGGACTCTGGCGACTGGTTAGGGACAACGTTCAGTCCCAAGTCTCTCTCACGCAAAGGTTCTTACCACTTAGTTACTACTAGATGATATTCTTTCACCATGACCCATTCCCGTAACATTTCTTTTGCCAGAGTTGAACTTCATCATTTTTGTTTAAGACAACTTTGGACTCCGTCTGTTTTTCCATGTAATTTGATGTAGTCTACCACGCTTTATACTTCCCTCATGACCTTTGCCTCATCTGCAAACATATTCCTATAGGAATCCATACTTTCTGAGTCATTTACGTAATAGTCCCAGAAGAGAACCCAGCGGACCTCCGCTGGAGACCTAAATCCAATATGAGAAGCCTATTCTGACATGGGTCCTTTGCTCCCTTTCACAAAGATAATCTGGCCATCGAGGGAGTCTCCTCCTTAATCAGCATCCTGTACGGATAAGTGTCAAATTCTCTCTGGCAGTCCAGATACAATCAGTCCCTCCAGTAATAATGAGATCATGCTCTTGCATAAATCTAAGAAGATCGTTTCGCATAAACTTTCTCTGAAAATATGTTGTCTCTTACTAAGTTAATTTCTACTTTCATGGAAGTCGTCCATTTGCTTGCTGATCATTTTTTTCCAGTACCATAAACTACACACCCGTCAGGGTAACAAATCTCCATTTTAATGGATACTACTAACAGGTATGCTCTTTTCCACCCTTAGCACTATGCCATACCCCAGCGACATCTTGAACAGTAAATTTATCTGCACAATATCTCCAGCACATGTGGTGATCTTTCATCAGAACCATGAACCATGTATGATTCAGGACCCTTTAGCACTCTGTTAATGTGTTTTCTGGATATATCAGTTCTTTCAAAGACCTTTACCTCATTCCATCTCACTGGGTATCATTTCTGAGTCCCAGTCTTAAAAAGTGTTCAGTGATGAATGGAATGAGTGCAAATGCCATGTACAACTTCAGATTCGATTAAAATATACATGTTTCGGAACTTTTGAAAATCTATGTTCGTTCATCCACCAGAATTCTGTAATCATATGGATATTAGTTTGCAATGGTTTGATTATTCCCTCCAGATAATGATGTCCTGTGTACCTGTTCAAAGGTATTAAATGTTTTACTCATGTCAGTCAACGCCTTTGACTTTCTTATCGTTTTCTTTTATAACCATATAATATTTGGTAAATACCAACTAATCCTCCAGTTCATTTAGCTTAACAATGTCCTTTGCCTTTCATAAGTGTGGTACAAACACTTCTTAAAATGAGTATCACCAAAATAGTGAACTTTACTTGTTTTTTCAGGTACAATAAGCAGATACGATTTAATTTCGTTTTAGGAACTGAATTAAAAGACTATGGCAAAACAAAGGGATTCTATAATGGTGACCGTGACGCACTTATGGGCCGGCTAGGATCGAGGCCATATAGGTTCGAATCCTGGCCACGGCAATAGGTCAGCATTCAACCAAGCTGTTCATCCTCTTCTAAATGCTGGTCAGTATATATAGTTTTTCATCCTTTATCGCCTTTTACTGTGTTAGGGAAACAGCGCCAGGAACAGGAGAGGTCATATTCGATCACATCCTTTCTTTATGCACCGAAACCATAGCCCTTTTGTCCGCAACTACGCCCCATAGAAGTATCCATAATTTCCCCCGATCGCTTCGTATGCCCTGGTTCAGTCCATCGACTGTACGTCGATCCCTGTATAATACATCGTTCCAATATACTGTAACGCTCTAATGCCTTTCACTCTCCTGCATGTTCAAGCCCCGATCACTTAAAATCTTTTTCATTTTATCTCTGCATCTCCAGTTTTGCCCACTCCCCCCCACCCCCTTTGTCTCCTAAACTTCTGACAAATGTACATATATATATCCTCTTTGTCAACCTATCTTCACTCACTCTCTCCGTATGTCTAAACCATTTCAGCACACCCTCCTCACCTCTCTCAACCACACTCTTACCTTTCATTACGTACTCTATCATCCCAGCTCACACCACATATTGTCCTCAGACTTTTCATTTCCCACACACCCATTCTCCTCGGTACACCCTCATGTACAGCCCGTGCCTAACATTGCTGAAGCAGGAATTGTGGGAATGTATGAAGGAGTGTAAGGAAGTGAGCTCCAGGCTGAAGTGCATTAAAATCAATGTGGATTGTGAGAGATGGATGGTTACTAGTGCTTGTACACCTGACCAGGAAAAGAAAGATGATGATAGGCAAGTGTTTTGGAAGCAGTTGAGTGAGAGTGTCAGCAGTTTTGATGCAAGAGACTGGATATTATTAATGTATGATTCAAATGCGAAAGAAAAACTGTTATTTACTAAAATAGATATAAAAAAGGCAAATCTTCTTGATTACTAAGTATCTAGAATGTTTGCTCTCAAATATACAAGTGACAGGTAAAGGAACAGTTAACAGATATGAAGAGTCTTGGAAAACATACTCATTCCGTCTTGTTCCAAGAAACTCACCATAGACTAGGCTGTTAGGATTGTATGATGTGGAACATATTCAGTATTTGACGTTTCTATTTGCAGACACGTTTCAGAGTTTTCCGTCAACTTACCTGTAGGTAAGGGTCACTTGAAGAGGCTATTCCAGCTTTATAGATAGTTCCATCTGCCGCCACTTGGAGGCCGGATTCATATAGTTCCCTAATGGTGTCCATCATAGCCGGTGGCTTCCTAACTATCAGGAAAGCCCTCAGGTTAGAGGAGTAGGCAATGGTCAGTATCATGGTGTACAGCCACAGGAACAGGACGAAGATCTGAGTGCTGGCCATACGAGGAAGGGAAACCTGAGCCTCACAGAAGTGCATACCAAAAGCGTAGTAACAGCTGAAGCTGAGAGACTGTAGGCCTCTTATCTCATCACCACCACTGCACACAAGAAAAAAATAAAATGTGATCAGAGAATGATGGTATAGTCATACATTCCCAATGATATCACCAAAAAACTATTTGAAGTAAATCACTACACAAATATAAAACAATAGTTCGTGTTAAACCTTTTTTTTTTTCAACTGGCAAGATGCTGAATTGTTTTACATAATCACACCACGAGAGGTGGAAGAGTGATAAGAATCATCCGTTACATTCAGTCTTTTAGCATAATAGTCAGTCAAGAATACACCGAAGGAAAAAAAGGTAGATAACACACCACAATACACGGAAATCAGCTCTACATGTTTCAAAACCAACTTTATGTATATATACATGATAACGATCTGCCTATGAGCGAGGAGGATTCGAACACGGTCCCACTGCGTGGCAGGCTGGCACGCTAACCATTGGATCACGAGGCGACAAAAATGTCTAAATTTAAACTAGCATATGGTTCATGATATCCCTCGTCACATCTCCTGGCCTGATAAGAACGGAAAACTTGCACCTGAACCTAGGTTCGACACTCGGGCGCTCAATTGCAAAATAGCTTACACTGATCTATATGTGAACATTGCATGGGCTGATGTGTAGACATTACCGAGATGCTCGTGAGTCGATTTGCAGCGTTATCGAGCCAGAGTATTGGCGACCTGCCACCCCATATAGACCTACAGTGTGTGTGTGTGTGTGTGTGTGTGTTTGTGTGGAGGGGAGGGGGGGGGTTGCGCAGAACTGTAGGGAGTAGTTTCAGAAAGACAGGGTTTGTTTCATCTGTGGTCCACTGGTAAGCTGTTCCCGGTAGCCTGTGTTCAGTTCTCGAGCGCACTTGGGAACTTATCGTGTTTCATTCCCCCGTAGATCAGAAGGAATTTACTAGATCACGCGCTCAGTTGTGGTGGGATGTTTCATCAGTATCTTGTGAAGGCGAAGGTGAAGATTTGTAGAGGTTTTCAAAAAAGAAGGGAAAATGTAGGGGAGAAGAGAGTGGTGAGAGTAAGTGAGCTTCGAAAAGAGACGTGTGGAAAGAAACATCAGAAGAGATTCAGTGTAGAATGGCAAAAGGTGAGAGCAAGCGAAGTGAAGGGAGTGGGTGAGGAATGGTATGTATTTAGGGAAGCAGTGATGGCATGTGCAAGAGATGCTTGAGGCATGAGAAAGGTGGGAGGTGGGTAGATTAGGAAGGGTAGTGAGTGGTGCGACGAAGAAGCAAAGTTGTTAGTGAAAGAGAAAAGAGGGGCGTTTGGACGATACTTAAAAAAAAGGAGTGCAAATGACCGGGAGATGTATAACAGAAAGCGGCGGGGGGTCAAGAGGAAAGTGCAAAGGTTGAAAGAGAGGACAAATGAGTGGTGGGATGAAGAAGTAAAGTTATTAGTGAACGAGAAAA
>JAYMFT010205669.1:0-11597 GCA_038088735.1 Panulirus argus | reverse complement strand
GCCCTTATCTCTGTTCTTTCTTTCAGAAAAGTAAAACAGGAGGGGAGGATTTCCAGCCCCCCGCTCCCTCCCCTTTTTGTCGCCTTTTACGACATGCAGGGAATACATGGGAAGTATTCTTTCTCCCCTATCCCCAGGGATAATACATATATATATTTATATATTTTCCATACATACATATTCACCTTCCTAACAAATTCAAATGCGATAAATACAATCCCGCCGCCTTGCAGGATTTCATCTTATATTTATTTCATATAATCTTGATTATACATTGAATATTCTATTTTCAAATTAATGAATTATCAATCAGTGCTCAAGCAAGGTAAAGTAAACTCAGTAAAATACTTAGTTAGCATAAGACAGAAAAGCAGAAGCCTGGAACTGACAACAATACATGCACTGTGTCATATCTCTTGAGAGACATTGTAGAAGAAGCATACTACAACATGCACACTTGCAAAGAAAAACTGTGCATTTTAACTGCTTAGCTTATGAATATGCTTTACAGGGTTTACATATATTCAAAATAAACATGAAAATAAACAAATATGAAGATAATCTATACCTCAAAAGAGTAACAGTACATGCACAAGTTAAAAAAAAAAAAGCACACAATCGCATAACATAAAGATGAAATATGCAATACATGTTGCCTATGCACTACCATAAACAAATACATAACCAAGAAAATATAGTAAAGAAATTGCAAACAATGTAAAATAATGTAAAACAAAATAGTAAAAAAGAATAATGAGGTCTTAAAAATATTATAGCGCTCATACATAAACATGAAATATATAAAAAAGATGTCCATGCAGCAACAAACAAAAGAAACATACAAGAAGATATAATTAAGAGCTCGCCCATAAAAGTTATATAGAATACTATAAACAGACCATACAAACATACAAAGAAATGTTTATAAAGTATTTAAGCAAATCCACATAAAGTCAAGTACATATGGTATATGTGTAGTTATGAATATAATGCTTAAATCTGAAAGAAAAAAGTTATGGTTAAGGAATGGTTTTTACTTCAGCTGCTCAGTTGCAACTTGTTTTTCTTGAATATTGTGTTTAGAGTTGCCTCTATATGTTATTTGTTCATATATATTTGTACCATTCTTTATCCTTCAAAAAAACATGAAAAACAAGTTCTAGATTATTTTTTTCTGTTGTTTGCAAAGTGCACACTAGTGTCGTCTTCAACTCACTTTGACTTTTCTTAAATCTCATGGTAAAGTTTGTGGAAACAAACAGACAACAAGTGCAATCTGTTAACCCCACATTTCATTTTGCTTTCTTGTCTTTCACAGATAGTATTTGGTGTATCTATAACACCAACTCATGACTTGCAGGCTCCCATTAGCTAGTTGTTTAGGTTTTTCTTTTGTAGAAGGTTTGACTTTCCATATTATGGGTTCTATAATAACTTTCATATCCCTAGTTCATACGCTACTCATGCATTTTTTTTTTTTTTTTTACATTTCTTTTAGAGTTATTACAGAATGAATTCAAAAACTAATGATAGAATGAATCTGAAATGACATAAATATTATTAAAGTGAGGAATGAAGTTCCTCAATGTTCTTCATCCAAGGCTGGAAGTTTAAGTACAGACCACTTGATACTTTTTACTATAAATTTATCTTGCTTTTATTTTCATAATGCTGCTTGTTAGTAGTTATAACCTCATGAATTCATTCATCAAATATTATTTATGCTTTATCAATAAAAAAGAAATATTTTCATAAATGGTAGATACAAAGATTGGTCTCTATCAAGTTTGTGGAATATCCTGCTTCTTCCAGTTTTATACAGGGTCCTATTAAGATTAGTACTGAAGCACAGACTCAAAAAGTTAATTAGGAGTAAACTTAGCAAATGCAGAAAGGATCAGTAACATAGTGCCATCATGAATTATAGTTAATAAGGTTTTGAGGGGTCATATTGCAAAATATCTTGTTTCTTCTTTCCCATAAGAGTTCTGAAGCTGTTGACCACTTGCAAAAAGATTGTGAACAGTTAGCGCAACAATTGTTAAGGATATGAAATTTAAATATAACGTGTATTTTAACACTCTTTGCCTAGGTCTTTTCTTCAAATCACAATACTTTGAGAATGTTTAGCTTTGCATTGTAACTCTTCCTAATGAGCTGACCTTTATATAGATATATTAGAATGAGAAATTTAATTTCTGTAAAATGTTACAAGGTCTAGCCTGCTAGCATTAAAAGATGCTTTTCTTTCCTTTTTTTCAAACTTTCCATGCTGATGACTTTCATATTAGTAGGATTCAAGATGCTCTGGTTATTAAGCACTGTTTGCATATATCATACTGCAGTACAGCAAGGGTGGAACCTTCAGTGCCCTACTGAACTAGCATACATCATGGCTTTCATGAGTTGTTAAAAATATTGCCTAGGATTAAGCACCACTGTGCTTTTGTCAGTATCTAGATAAATGTTTTTTGGTTATTTGTACATAAGCTACATAAATGTTTATGGCAAAGATAAGACTCTGTATTAATTCCAGAGTATAATTTATTGTGATAAACAGTCATCATAGCATCATTGCATTAGGTTGATACCTTAAGTTTTATAAGAATTACTTGCTTAATGGAATGCACAAGCTTTTCAGCAGTGAACTTTTAGGATTGTAAATAAGTTAGACCATAGTATCCCTTGGTTCTTCATATCAGTCTCACTTGATTTTTACTGCCATTTTTTTTTATATGTATGTATCCCTAATTCCATTCTTGTAAATAAACATTCTTCATTAATGTTTGTTGATGATTTACTGAGAATCCATCTGAAGAAAAGGTCATAGTATGTTATGATTGTAACATAACTATAAGCTATACTTGTGTGAATATAACCGGATGAGATCCTTACCCTAAGTACCAAAATCCCATCAAATCAGGTAAGGCTTTATTTCGTGTAAGCAAGATTTGTATAGGATAAAATATTCATTTTGTCAGACACCAAGATTCTTTTCTTAATGAAATAATTAGAGTTTATTCTCAGTTACTATTATGAAGAGATAAAAACTGAACCAGAGCATATGAAGTGGTCAGGGGAAACCAGGGAAAGGTCTGTGGTGCTTGGTTTTGGAGTGAGGGCTGAGGTTTGAATGCAGTACATGTGACAGTTAGAGTGTGGATGTAAACGAGTGAGGCTTTTTTTCATCTGTTCCTGGCACTACCTCTCTGCCACAATGTATATTCTGTTAAAATGACTAGATAACTATTTTTTTTATCAGATTCTCGCTGAATTTTTCAAGCTGCCTAATATCTCTTTTCATATGGATGGTGAGGTTGTGTAAGATACCTCCATGGGTTGTTTCAATGTTTCAATTTGAATCCATTAAATCATTATCAGGAGCATGTGGGGAGGTCAGTAGAACAGCTGGGAATAAGTGCAGGTAGCAGAATGAGGTTGGGTAATACCAGTAAGAAGATATGCATGTAGTGCTGTGTGCTCATTGGTTGTAACATGATGCTAGATTGTGTAGCTGTAACAACCTGTCTTGACTTGTGTTCTGGTTGTTGAGTTTTGATTGATATTCCTTAAAATTAGTGCTTTGGCAGTGTGTAACCATCTTGTTCATGGTATAGTATCCCTGAGGATTTAGCAATCGTCTCTCATGCTAGATTAGTGTTATGCTTCTTGGTGACATGTAGTTTAATGAAGTCTTCTTGTTGGTGAGAGGTGTCTCCTGGATAGTGTACATGTGCTTCCCACATAGGTCATGTTGGTAAGGAGCTCACAGTTTCCTTACTGACATTTGAATTCATAAGTATGTTGGATTTTTATAATGTCTTGTTTTTTGTATAGCTGGTTGCTCAAGATGAGGTTGCCTGTCTTTTCTTGTTTCCATAGTAGATGACTAGCTTGACTTTGTTGTTTTGTGTTGTGTAGCTGATGTTTCTGGAGACGTTGTCTCATAGTACACATTCGTCTGTCTTGTGTGCTATTGACATCTGGTTGCAGTTACATTTTGTGTGTTGTGTTCCTTGTAGTTTTTGCCACCATGAGCCTGTTTTGTATGGAGTGTTTTAGTTGTTTGTTAAAGTCTAAGTTATTGTAGCTGTTGTTGATGAGGGTTTGTTTAATATGTAGTTTTTTGTGTAAGATATACTAGTTTGATGCTGTCTTTTAGTTCAGTGTAGTAGTGTTTAATGACTACAGTTTTTAAGAGTTGGGGACAGTCACTAATTGCATATAAATATCGGCCCCGGTCTGCAGGTTTCTTGTGGATGGAGGTAATAAAGCTGTCAGCTTAGACCTCAAAAGGGACCCCACAGAAAAAGTCATGACCAAGCTGAACAAACTCATCAGCACTGCCAGTGTAGTCAAGAGCAAACACCAGTTCTCACCCATCACAGGACACCACACATCTGGATACATATATAACAACTTCAAGACATATAAGCCAAACAAACACATATGTCCTATTATTTCTCAAGTCAACACTCCTGCATACAACACAGCCAAAGAACTAAACATCATCATCATGAATTACCTTTCAGCAAAATATGTAATCATCTCAACTGATAAATTCCTCCAGATTCTCTGCTCCACTACGCCAGATGGGCTCTTGGCATTTCTTGATGTTGAAAGCCTATTCAACAACGTTCCTATAGACACCACCATCAACATCTATGAAAACATATATAACCATCCAGAACTACACCCACCAAGCATCCTGCGCACCACCCTACATCAGCTCAGAAAGCCTGCACTACACAAGCTCCAATCCGACACATAAAGAGCATCTTGTATTACCAGACAGGAGTGGCCATGAACTTGCCACTGGGGTGCACCTTTGCCTTATTCTTTATGTGCCACCTTGCAAACAATGTCCTACAGGAAGACTCACTACACCCATCTACATACTGCAGATACACCAATTACATTTACTTAATCAGATATGAAACACACCTCAGCCACCTTAAGACAGCAATGGAAAAAACTCATTTCTGAAATTCACCTATGAACCGAGCATCAACAACAAGATGCCATTCTTAAATGCCATGGTGAATTGCAACACTGTGACCTCCATCCACAAGAAACCTGCAGCCCATGTATGATGTTTAACATGCAATAAGTGAATATCCCTCCCTTACAAAACTGTCGTTAACACTATGTTACACTGAGGATTCAAGACAGCATCAAACTGGTGCATTTTCCACATAGAAAAACATCATATTAAAGAAACCCTCACCAGCAACAGCTACAAGAACTCCATCTTATACAAACAATTAAAATACTTACCATAAAACAAGCTCACAGTGGCAGAAGCTACAAGGAACATAACAACACAGAATGTATTCCTGCAACTACATTTCATCAGCATACACAACAGATGAACGTGTACTATGAGACATCATCTCAAAACAAAACATCAACCACACAAGACCAGACAACAGTCAAGTTAGACATCTACTACAGTAAACAAAATCAACAAGCAACCTCATCATGAGCAACCAGCTGTACAAAAAAAAAGCATATTTCAGGAATCCAGTACAGTTTATGAATTGAAATGTTAACAAGGAGACCATGAGTTTCTTACCAATATGACCTACATGGGAAGTACAACCTGTGCACTAGCCAGAAGGCTTACCCTACACCTACAAAAAGGCCTCCATCAAACTACATATCATCTTGAAGCATAACACTTTCTCACACAAGAGACAATAGTTGTATCCATGAGGTTACAATGACATGAACCAGACCCAAGATGTTTACACATCACCAAAGCAATCAAGAAGCAACAACCAGGACACGGGCCAAGACAGGCTACTACAGCTACATGCCCTAGCATCATATTACAAACACTGAGTGCACATCACTACATGCACATTCTCTCACTGGTATTACCCAGCCTCACACAGCTACATGCTATTATACCAAGCTGCTCTACTGAAGATGATCTGATGGATTCAAATTGAAATATTTAGACAATCCTCCACATTCACATAAAAAGAGATATAAGACAACTTCAAAATTTCAGGAAAAATCTGATAAAAGAAAATCTGGTTATTTGAATAGAATATATTTACAACAAGAACTGCTATGAATATAAACAAATATATAAACAGGGTAGAAAGAATGCTTCCTACGTACTCCCTGCGTGTTGTAAAAGGGGAGGGAATGGGAGGCTGGAAATCCTCCCCTTCAGTTGTTTACTTTTCCAAAAGAAGGAACGGAGAAGAGGGCCAAGTGAAGATGGATATATATTAATTCATATTTATTTATTATACTTGATCGCTGTTTCCGGTGTCAGCGAAGTAGCGCCAGGAAACAGACAAAGAAAGACCCATTCCCCATATACACACATATATACATACATGCACATATATGCAAAGTACATAGATATACATACCAACATATACATATATACATACATATACATACACATGCATATACACATGTACATATTCACACTTTCTCGCCCCCATCCACTCCTGATGCCACCCCGCCCCACGGGAATTAGCATCACCACCCTCCACGCCGGCGAGGTAGCGCCAGGAGACAGACGAAATGGCCACATTAGCTCATACTCAGTCTCTAGCTGTCATATGTAATGCACTGAAACCATGTTATTTCCTGTGGGGCGGGGTGGCATCAGGAATGAATGGGGGCGAGCAAGTGTGAATATGTAATGTGTATATGCATGTGTATGTATATGTATGTATATATGTATATGTTGGTATGTATATATATTTATTGTGCATATATGTGCATGTATGTATATATGTGTTTATGTGGATGAATGGGTCTTTCTTCGTCTGTTTCTTGGCACTACCTCACTGACGCAGGAAACAGCGATCAAGTATGATAGATATATAAATGAAAATATAGATCATCTGTTTATGTTATGAAAAATTATTTACAAATGTGTCAAACATTTTGCCCGTACAGTATTCATTTATTAGTACTATGTATGTCTTTTTACATTCATGGTTTCTTTATAAATATCTGTCTTAAGTTGATAAACTATAGGAACCCATAGCTCCTTCTGTGTATAGGTTATATTTTCTTGTATAAAAGATGTTCTTTTTTTTTTCTCTTTTATTTAAGAACATACTTGTAACCTGTGCACAGGTTCATGACTGTGCCGTTCCTGTTTGAACTACGGACACTGATGGACTGGATATGGACAGATACCAGCATGAGCTTAAGTGACTGGGTTAAGATGGAAGATATTTTCTCTCACATTTTCCAAATTAAGGTTTGCTTTGATTTGTCTGTAAAGTTATATTTTTATATATATATGTTCTCAGAATCCTTACTTACTGTTCTTTATTCATAATAATGTTTCAGAATTATTCTTTCTTTCAAATTGGAATATTGTTCTTCTTAGTTCTGTGATCCTATAATTATATAATATTGATATAAGATTATTGCTACTGATAAAAAGATATAATATCTGTACAATAGATTTCTTAGGTATAAGATTTTTACAATATTTCCTGTTTTGTTTAGTGTGAACGTCGAGCAGAAATTGAATATCCACAAGGCCGTGGGGAGAGCAAACGGAAGATAATCAAGTATGGCATGGGTGGCTGTGCACTATTTGGTGTCATTGCCATTATATGGTTTCCATTGGTCTTATTTGCACTCAGCAATACTGTTGGTCAGCCAAACCCACCATATGATGTGACAGTCCAAATTACTATTGGGGCCTACCAACCAATCTTTCGTATGACAGCCCAGCAGCAGTCTCTTTACAGGTGCTTCTAATTTACTTTTTCTGCAATTTTAGACATAACTCATTATTTTTGGTATACTTTCATATTTTGTAACACAGTATATGAATAGATGATTGAACAGATTAGCATTAGAAAGATTATAAGTTAAAGATGATTATTCCCTTCAAGCATCTAAGGACAGATAATGGGAATTAACTAAAGAAAGATTATTCAACACAAAAGGTAGGGAATGTTAGGAATTTTCATATTTATTGGCTGTCTTATGATAAAGCCATACTAGGGTTTCACCATGAATTAATCTGAGGATACAATAAATGTGTTTTCTACATGGGTAAGGAATAGGGTAGTATGATTTACATTATTACACAAAAACTAGTTTAAATGGAGGTAAGGGGTCTGTATTTTTCCCATTTTATGACCCTTTTCTTTGTATGACAAGAAATCAGACTCATGCATGCATTTGGCTTACTCAGGTATTAGCATCATAAAAGTCATGTAAAAGGAAGTTTTTCCCCAGACATATCACATGCCCTGGTTTAGTCCATTGACAGCACGTCGACCCTAGTATACTACATCGTTCCAATTCACTCATTCCAATTCACCCTATTCCATGCACACCTTTCACCTTCCTGCATGTTAAGGCTCCAATCACTCAAAATCTTTTTCACTCCATCCTTCCTCCTCCAATTTAGTCTCCTGCTTCTCCTTGTTCCCTCCACCTCTGACACATATATCCTCTTTGTCAACTTTTCGTCACTCATTTGTTCCATATGTCCATACCATTTCAACAAACCCTCTTCTGCTCTCTCAACCACACTCTTTATTACCACATAATTCTCTTACCTTTACATTACTTACTCGATCTAAACACCTCACACCACATATTGTCCTTAAACATTTCATTTCCAACACATCCACCTTCCTCTGTACAGCCCTATCTATATCCCATGCCTCACAACCATATAATATTGGTACTACTATTCCTTCAAACATACCCATTTTTGCTCTAGCCCTCTCGTGTCCATTCTGCACTCTCCATCACCAATATGGTATTGAGGAAAATGTACTACTGTTTTATGTATTTTCTTCAATAATATGTGATGCAGATATATTCTTTAAGGAGAAAAAGAATGGACGTTTTCTTAATGTGCATTGGGCAGCTAGCTCGAAGGAGATAATGCACAGTGATATGGTTTATGCAGAGAACACCGTGCACTGGCACTGCCTCATGGCAGAATCTTTAATGACAAAAGTAGGGACATTTGTTTTCTGTGTATGTTAGTTAATGTGTGTAAAAAGAGAAATATGGTATATATATATTCCAATTGATGTTATTGAATTTTTGGCATTATATGTATTTTAAAAAAATACGCAGTGATAGGAGAACAAGATATAGCATTCTATATCTGCACAGACACATGAAAAAATATATGAATGCAGTTATGTGTTTTCTTTGAAAAGGTTGTGAAGAAAAGGTTATCCTTAATGATTGTGAATAAGTGAAAAGTGTATCAGTTTTATAAGTGAATAAGTGAAAAGTTTATCAATTTTATTTTAGTGAGTTTTATGAAGTTGCTTTGTTGTAGAAAAGGAGTGTATCTTACAGTTGTTTTGAGCTGAAAGTTCCTGATTTTCTTTGAAGTGAAATTTGAATGAAAAGAGATTCTGTTAAGGGACAAATTGAGGGAATATTTTTCCTGATACGATGAGTACATAGGTATGTATTGATATTGTGCCAGAATTTCAGAAACTTAAGTATAGATGTTTATCTCTCAGCAGTTCTCACTATAACTGGTTTGAATTTGGGTAATGATACAGCCATCATCCCAAGAATGATCACCGTACAGAAAAAATAAGTTCAATACAGTAGATACAGGAGTTTAATTAGGGACTGTTAGTCACAATGATGAAATAATGTATTTTGAATTATTTTGTTATGTATTTTCATCATATTGAAGATGGCTTAAATTCCTTTTTCTCATATTGTAAATTACAGGTTCACCCAAAAGGACTGGGACTCATTCAACTATCATTACCGGGCTGACCGTCAGGCACAGACTTTCTTAAGCAATTATGACTTTCAAGATGTTGTTATGGCACAGCTTACTGGTAACTCTACTGCTATTTGGGGGATCTCCCCACCTGCCCAGGTGAGCATGATTTCTTTGATAAAGTTATACAACTACAATTTTCCCTGGTTGGCATTGCACAGGGATTAAATAATTAAATGTAACCAAGAGTACTTAAAGAAAAATAAGTTGAAACATAAATAGAAGAGTGTGTCATTACTGAAATTATAGAAAGATTTAGGGCTAATCATAAGTTTAGTGATTGAATTTATAGAATTAGATTTGAATGAAGTTTAACATTTTAGTTTACTCTCTGTGTTGAGTGATCAACTCGTAGGTATGAATGAAAGGGGTTCCTTACAGGAAAGACTGTATTGAGATATACAGAGACTAGACAGGCTAGCGTGTCCGTACGCCTTGACGCCCTGGGCTAAACTAATGTTTACATATATAGTGTGATGTACTATAGAAAATGGAAGGCCAGATATATCTATACGGGACATCCTAATACAGATGGTACGTGTTACATAAATGCGTCTCTGTCTGTCTTATATCACTTATCTACAAACATATTTCGATATGAAGTATAGATCTGTGTTTGTGTATATGCTTGCTGTTATAATTGTTGAAAATTTTTTAATGCTAATTATTTTAGGACTTAAATGTGTGTGCTTTACAGTTTACCTACATCTTGAACATATCAGGTTTTAGATGGATGGAAAGAAATTATTATTTGATGATTTCATTGAAAGCAAAATTGTTTAAAGCAAAAGAAATGTTTTCAGAACTTGTACTGGCACTATCTTTGGATGAGAAAAGGATGGATAGCTCAGTTGGAAAACAGAATTTTAGTTGGTTTACATGAATGTAGCTGGATTAGCAGTTTGTGCATAAAAACTGGAAATTAGACTACAGGTAGATGTTATAGGAATTGAGACAAGCTGAACTTGTGGGTAAAATCACATTTAGTCTTTCCTAAAAGCTTAGGTATACACTTTAGATAGAAGTAGTCTGTAGGAACATTAGGTAGGAGCCTCTGTAAACACTGCACTACAATTGCCCTCTGCCATTGGCCTGTTTAGGGTGAGGCAGTAAAGGATAAGAAGCAGCACTGAAGTCATGAGACTCTATTCCTATGTCCACCCCCTTGAGGGAGTTCCAGGAGGGTGCAGGCACCAGAGATATACAGATGAAATAGAAAAGATAACGAAAATAAGGAAGGAAATAGTTAAGAGGGGGAAAGAGTATATCCCTCCTAGAAGGGGCATCTTAGGTTTTTGGAGCTGTTAGCGTATGATGATAATAATGACTGCTCTCGCATAGTGTGTTGAGAAAAATGAGAAGGAAACTGAAAAATCTAGAGTTGGAAAAGATTTTAGGACATACAGTTGAAGCAATAGAGTTGTGAATGAATGGACCAGGCTAAGTAAAGTAGTTGTGGATATGAAAAAACAAAATTCAGGGGATTCTGTAGTAGAGAAAGAGGTTAATGGGACCCCCATTAGTGTAAAACACTCATCCATATAGGTAATCATGCACATGTTTACTATGTATATTTTAATTTTGTTCATCTGTTGCATTAAGAACATATTGTACAAGTAGTTCTCTTACAATAAGAACGAATCACTGCTGTATTACTTAAAAGAAAGTGAACAGTTGTGGACGTTACAGTTTAAGGTAAATGACTTGCTTTGTATATATATTTACAAGTTGGGGAATGTGTTTGAATGGGGAAAAATTGGAGGAAGTGAAGTGTTTTAGATATCTGTGAGTGGACTTGGCAGCAAATGGAACCATGGAAGCGGAAGTG
>JAYMFT010205658.1:0-11597 GCA_038088735.1 Panulirus argus | reverse complement strand
TGTGCTATATGTATGTACTCCTGTCCATATGTATTGATGTATTGAATGCACAATAAACCTTTACAAACAATACAAACAAGCTTAGAGTAACAGAAATCAAGCTGTGGGAACTGGCATGGACAGAGTGGGAGGTTAGAGTGAATGCATGTGTACATGAATTTTGAAAACCTGACATTTTTGAGTTAGTTAATTCATTACAAGCAGGGAATCAAAGGAGACGTGGACGGTGCTAGAGATAAATGAATATTAACCTCGGTCGTAAATTCATTTTGGCTAAATAAATGAAGCGTTTTACGTGTTCACGTGTTTCACATATATGGTAACGTCTCTTTTGTATTAAGCTGACTTCCGACATAATTGAATCAATACAATATCCAGCGTTTTCACATGTGCGTATTGCATTAAAAAAATTGGTGTTATTTGCTTGTTGTTTCACGGTAGAGGCGATGCCTCAATATAATTTGTATTTCTTTAAATGAAGCATATAAGAGAGACAAGCATCTTCATGTAGTTTTTCTTTAAAAGGATGAAAATATCTCATAAATATTCTCAAAATACTGTTAGCAAAAATAATTATGGAATAATCTTAAATTGCAATATGATAGAAAGTTAGGCTATATATAGCTATACTTTTTGTTAACTACTGGCCCCAGGGGACAAATGTATATAGCTACAGCTTAGTATTATCTTGACCACCACAAGGCATTTTTTTTTTTATGGTATTTTGTTCGGTTGTTATAAACTGATTTCGACGGCATTATTGACCCTGTCAGCAGCTGATGGGCCAAAATAACCGGTTTTTAAAAAGGAATTTACGCCTAATTTCACCCATGCAGAAATAACGAGAGCAGTTATTGGTATTTAAAAGACATAAGCCTCATTAACGACCCAGCTCAGTAATTGCAGTGCAGCCCAAATGATGTGTCGTTGTTTGAGTACATCTCTTTTGCAACATTAAATTTTGTCAATTATGAGAAGAAAATCCTAAATGTCATAGAAAACTAATTATGGGAGACTAATCCATATAGACTCCTCTTTTTTACCAGACGGGGCTTTTTAACGTAAAGAAAAAGAGGGCCATATAATGCAAATAGGGCATTACACACACGTAAATGTATATATGTAAACGTTTAAACGTTCAGAAAAGAGCAATGATAAAACTGACGTCGAACAAACACGGGAAATTGGGAGACTGATGTGAAGGAAGAATTGAAACATCATCGAGGGAACGTTCGGAAGGCATGCCGGTGGCACTGAGAATTACATTTAAGATGGGGACGGGAGAAAAAAAAAAAGAATTGTGAATCCAGACTCCAGTCCCTGGGGCCTGCAGTAGTAAATCACATACAAGATGGCGTGTGCGATCTTGATTTAAATGTTGATTCGTGCGGTCGTATGTCACACCTTGTATGATTTTTGTTCATCACGGTCCCGAGCATCAGGGAGTCTAGGACACAAGCAGATAAGATGGTGCTCCTGGTCCAGGCCAGGGGAGGACAAATGTGGTATTAGTGGCAAAGGCTACTTTTTTTAATTTGCCGCATGATTATTGCTATCATGGACCTCAATAGAGTCTATCAGTCGAGCAGAGTTTGGCTTTATCGAACTGTTTTTCCTTTTCACTACTGTATCCATTTGTCACGGATTATCAGAGGCAATGGCAGAGTAGTCGCTGAATTCCCTTACACCACTCACTCGGCCAACGAGCAGCAGTTAGGACGTTGTAATTCATGAGTTTCATGTGCCCTTCAAGAAACAGGTGGGAGCACACGGGATTCCCAGTTATGGTTTAGGATAAATGGCAGAAGTAAATATAAACATCTTCGTTGCTGTTTGTCAGGGACCTTAGGTTTATCGACTGCCACAACAATTAAAGATGTTTTGGGGTACAATATGATCTCTGAGTGAGTATGGTTTCGAACAGGGAGAGTCAATGCACCACAGCCAGTAGACAATTGTGACTTGTCAATACTGCTGACTTTGAAGGTGCGGCAGAATTGCTGGAAGTTGCATTCAGAGGACCTGACCAACGAGGCACTCATGCAGCTTCAGACTCCAGCGACAACCCATACCACACAAGACTATACATAACCAAGAGGTTCGCATGAGTGTTCGACCACAGAGACAAAGCTTTGGACCTCAACACTGATCTGGACTCCAACAGTGGACTTGCTTTAGTGTTCTGCTTATAGGTCCTTCACATTGCTGTCTGGAGATTTAGAGGAGGAGGCACACCACAGCTAAAAACGGATAGCATTGTCAAAAAGTCTGGCAAACTTCATCCCCACTTGAAGCAGGTGTTGAATCATAATTCAAGGGATGACATAGACAGTCCTCTTGCCCTCCTGACACTGCATCACCACCATTGGTCCTTATCACCACAACACTGGGGTAAGTTCTCATGAAATATTGTCTACAGTAACCGAGGAGAGAGCAAGGTATATTGTCTTCAATGGCTATTTTATGTAAATACTATTTCAAGGAATTAGATACAGAAAATGTTTGCTCAGGAATGTAATCCTCTGGCTCGGTTTATAATGCCCCGGGATTTTTATTATGTTAGCTGAGATGTCACAGATAACTGTAAGCACAAATCAAATTCATCCAATTTACCCACTTCATCAACGTCCTCTAAGAGGATAAACAGCTGGGTGGCTTTGAACTCATGCAGGCCCACCCCCAGGTGGCCCATGAACGTGTCACTGTCATCAATGCTGATGGTTTTCACATAGGGTTTTCAGCCACGGCAATTCATCATGAACTGCGGGCTCCTTTCTTTGGGGTTCCATCAGTTTCAAGGCTGCACTATGATTGGAAGTAGGAAAAAGGTATTCTTTAGGATGAGAAATTTCTTGACACAACTGTACTCTTTTGTTCTTTGACATGATAATGCCTAACTAAAGGTGAATTTCCACTCGCAGTGTAACCACATACACGGTAAGTCTGAGAACATTAGTACTATTTGCATTACTTAAGAGTTTCAGGAGTCTGGTCTTGGAGTAGAATGCATGGGCAAGCTGTCAGTGGTCCTCTCAAAGCCTGTGGTGTGGTGTCAAAACCAGCTACGTGAAGCATAAAGGCATCACTGTTTATGAAGTATTTGGGCCAGTCATCTTCTGGGTGACTTTTGACTAAATGAAGAGGTTAATGCTGCTTAAGTATTTCACACATCTCACTATGACCATATAAGTACCACCTCCTCTTATTTGTAGGCAAATCTTTTGGTCACCCACAGATGCAAAAAGGATCAAGATGTCATTTCTTAGAAAACATGCACAGGAACTCTCCGATATATTACTTAATGCCATAGACAAAGAATGAGCACTTTTATGTATACACTTTGTAGTTTTTGTGCTTGCACTTTTTCACCCTTTGAAAATTCTAAACCATACTAGAACTAAACTGTTTGGGAACTTCTGTGCTCTGCCACTTGACTATGCAGTCCCACTGGTCAGGGCCATGACTGGGGACACATCACCATTCTGCCTTTTTCATGTTGTCTGTCATACTAAGTGGTATTATCTGACCTTTACCAGGAATAAATCTCACCAAACTTCCCCAAAACCCTTCATGAGTGTAAAATGACAGCTAGTTCTCCAGCAATTACTAACATCAGAGCATGTGGTGTGACTAGATGGAATGGAGAAAGAAATGAGAGGGTGTATGAGAGATGTGGCAGGGCAAGGAATGCAAAGGGTGTGAATTGTGGAGTGGTAGAATGGGTGAAATGTAATACTTTTAGGTGTTTTGAGGATGTGGAAAGAATGCAAGAGTGGGGAGTTTACAAGGAGAGCGTATGATAGTACAATTAAAGGAATTGGTGTGAGTGGAGGACCACTTGTGACATGGGCAAATAGGGTGGAGGAATTCTGGAGGGAGAGAAACAGAAGAAGAATGTATGGAATGGTGTATGCAAGGGAGGCATGTAAGGACAGGTATAAGTGGAGACTCTTTTGCCATGGCCACCCCTTGATGGGAGTTCCCGGAGGGAATGGGTGTCAGAAATATAGATAGATAGATAGATTCATAAGTTAGGTGAGGGTGACTTAGAATTACCACTCAAATCAAACTCAGTTCATAATGTTACACTTATGGAAAACCATTATCTATTTATATTTTGGTTTTTTGGAACACAACTTGGCCATAAATTGAAGAACCCCTTTAAGTATGCATATGACCTTTTATGTGTAGAGTATTTAAAGACCAATGGCTAGTATTTAATACTTCTCTTAATATGTAAGTTCAGTCAAAATAAAAAAAGGTAATCACTGATTTCACCTCTAAGGTCATGATATTTAGGTCAGGGCAGCTTGATAGTGGCTGACAACTGAACTCTAATGTAAAAGTTAACAAAGGTGAGGAAACACATGCAGACACAGACATGGTTGGCTATGTCATTAGAATACTTCATTCTTACCCTACAGATGTGAACTAGAAATAACATAAAGCAGGCAAAATTCACGAAGTTTGCAAGCTAGAAATAACACAAAGCAAGCAAAATTCACTAAGTTAAAACACAAAACAAAGACCTTCAGTCTTCTGAATCTTCAACTAAACATAAAGATATCTGTCAATAGCTAATAGGGTTCTATTTTTCTGTAAAGCTTGTCACATGCATTTCTACAAAATATATATGACACTCTTTACACTCGTCCTGCCTTCAGCAGAACCCTCATCATAGGTACTCATATGTAGGCAATGAACTGGTGTTCCATAACAATCCATGATAGACAATTATGCAAAGTGTGGAGCTGAACAAAACATCAACATTTTGAAACATGCATGATACAGAGTGGGTACCACCCTCTAGCCCAGCCTCACTAGAGTGGGTACTACCTTCTAGCCCTGCCTCAGTACAAAATATCATCCTAAGTACTAGTAGGTAGGTTCTCTATGAGAATTTCACTCTAAATTCCATGGGGGTGAATCGGATTACGTACAGCCTCTCAAGTCACTTCTGTACATCCTCTATTTGTGCGCAGCATGTCAGAGCGAAACATGAACTTCCAAAACTGTATGCATGGTTATTATTTTTTTTTTGCCCTGCACAAAAAAAATCATTTGTCAAGCAAATCTAATCTCTCCACTCACACAACCTCTGTATGAATAATGTTTTTACTGCATTCAGTCTTTTTGGTATCTTCATCTGAGATCCCCCTATCTCTGTATATTATTGCACCTCCCTATCTTTCGTTCTGTTCCAACTTTTCTCCTTGCATTTGTATCTTCAACTGTACTTATATACATCATAACCAACTTATTACATCTCATGCCCTACATGATCAAACCATCCTAAAAGACTTTCATACATGTCTTTCTAGTGATTTCCTAACAGCACATCCTTTTCACATCTTCATTCTCTTCTATGAATATATCCTATGAGCTCAGCTAGAACTTTTATTATGGTTTAAGGATTGCACAAAATATCTACATAAACATGCCTGGAATGTCCCACTGACACATGTAATACCTGGTTCATATTGAATGAAATATAATGTGAAGATATCTATCTATCTATCTCTCTAATGCTTGTTCCCATCACAAACTTCCTCAATGGGGTGGCCACAACAAAAGTGTCCCCATGACTGGTGAACTCCTGTGCCACTTTTTAGCCTTTAGTGCCTTACACTTAACAGGCCATTAGCCTAATGTTTTCAGAGGCTCTTACCTAATATTCCAACCAACTGCTTCCACCTTGTGTGTCTACCTATTACGTAATTTTATCCAATGTTCTCATCTAATGCTCTTACCAGCCACATCTACCTAATATTTCTGTCTAATGTTCCTGCCTACTACTTCTATCTTTTGGTCCTATCACTTAGCCACAAGGCAGGGATAGTGTGTAGCACTCACTGCAGGAAATCTAGTTATGAAAAATTAGCTGTGTGAGTTAAGTTCTGTCAAGTGTTATGTGTGATAAAGAGAGATTGTATGTTTTTATTATGTTGAAGGCTCCAGTCACAGACAAAAGTCCACATTGAGGCCAGGCCTTAATTGCAATATGGAAAATTATGAAATGGAAAAAGAGAAGACAAGGGAAAGTATTTATGAATTTTTGAGAAAGTGAAAGACTTGTCTTTTGAAATATGCATGGTCATAGTTATAGGGAAAGACATGGAAAGGTAGAGAATTCCAAAGCTTTGACATGTAGGGAAAGAAGCAGGCATTAAAACGGCCCACTCATGAGTTGCTGGTGGCCACGCGATAATCATGTGATGCAACAGCTTTCAGACTATTGCATGGTCTAGCAGGTGGTGTGGGGGTATGCAAGCAGCCAGCTCTTGGGAGCAAAAACCAAAGTAATACCTACAGAAGAGGGAAAGTGAACCTACATTGTGCCAGAGGGCAAGGGGATCAAGTTTGGAAGTTAGCCTGGGAGAGTTTTATAGTCAAACCGCTTTCAACTCAACTCTGTCAAGTAAGGAAAAAGAGCTAGAACTACCCAAAATGTCAGAGCAGTACTTCATACAAGAACGAATCAATCCCTTGTATAAGTGGAGCAACTGTTTAAAAGAGAAGAAGTTTCGACATCTGAACAGGACACCCAGTTTCTTAGAGGCAGACTTAGCTATTCCTGTAATGTGAGGTTTCCAAGAAAGAGTGGATGTTATAGTAATACCTAGTATGCTCATTGAGTCAAGAGGTGCAATTACAGAACTGTCAAAGAAGAGATGAGAGTTGTGAGGAGTTTTCGACAGAGATGGGTAGAAATTGGGTCTTGGAGGCATTAAACTTAAGATTTTGTGCGCCCAACTAAGATATCCTGTCCAAGTCCAAGTTTATTGTGGAAACTGTGTCAAGGCGAGATGCAGCAGATTTGAAGTATTTGGATGAATGCAGCATTGAGTCATCTGCATATGAGTGCATTGGATTATTTGTGGAGGAGAGGAACTCGTTGAAAAAAAGGAGAAAAAGTGTAGAGGACACGACATACCCTAGAGGGACACTGCTGTTGATGGAGAAAAGGGAGGAGGCTGATCTATCAACAACCACAGAGATAGATCAGCCAGAGAGGAAGCTATATATGAAGGAGCAAAGTGAGGGAGGGAAGCCAAAAGAGGGGAGCACAGAGATGAGACCCTGATGCCACACCCTTCAGAAGCCTTAGATATATCAAGGGTAACTACATATGACTCCCCAAAAACTTTCAGGGATGATGACCAGACATTAGTAAAATAAGAAAGAATATCACCAGTGGAGCTCGCCTGATGGAAGCCATACTGGTGATCTGAGAGAAGACTGATTTTCGAGGTGATTAAGGATATGGGAGTTGAGGAGGGAATCAAAAACTTTGGAAGTGATGGATGTCAAAGCAACCGGACGATAGTTAGAGGGGTCAGAATGGTCACCCTTCTTAGGGATGGGATGTATCTAAGCATGTTTTCAGGAAGGAAAAGTTTTGGTTTTTAGACAGAAACAGAACAGAAGAGCAAGCACAGGTGTAATTTCAGCGGCACACTTTTTCAGTACACGGGGATGGATGCCATCAGGACCATAAGCCGCCTTGCTTGTGTCCAGAGAAAGAAACTTTTTGGATAGTCCGAAAAGAGATTAAAGGAAGAGTCATACGATTAGTAAGAGGAGCATCAGGGGGTTAGAGAATGTTAGAATCATCCAAGGTGGAGTTAGAGGAGAAACGGGAAGCAAAGAGAGTTGCTTTGTTAATGGGAGAGGCAGCTACAGTACCATCAGGACAGAAAAGTGAGGGAAAGGTAGAGCGACAGAAGTTCTTAGAGATGTCCTTAGCTAATAACCAGAAAGACCTATCCGTGGATGACAAGGAGAGATTATCGCACTTCCTTTGAATAAAGGAAAGCTTCGCCTCACGGATAACTCCCTTCCAGCAATTATGGGCAGTGATAAAAGCTGAATGGGAGCCAGAGGTAGGAAAGGTTTTCCATGCCTGATACACCTGATCCTTTGCCTGAATTAAGGATATATTTGGAGACCCCCAATGGATGTACACAACACGCAAAAGAGTGGGCGTGGCTATGGTTGTTTGCCCACACGGGCATTATCACCGTTACATAAAAAAAATGCATTTTACTTTTTTGTACGTAAAACAATTGTGACATCAAGGACAAGGGATTTTGAGATAGACCAATTATTGCCTGTCATTTGCGTTAATAATTGTTATGCATAATATGAAAATTCATGGGACACATTCTTAAAGTTATGCTTTTTATTGTGTGTACGCACAAGCACACACGTATACACATACACACGCACAGAGAGAGAGAGTTCCCCATACTTGTTCGCCATCTCCCGCTTTAGCGAGGTAAGGCCAGCAACAGACAGTGAAAGGCTGCATTCGCTCACATACGTGTGCAATACATTGAAACCACAGCCCCCTATCCACACCCAGGCTCCGCAGACCTTTCCATGGTTCCTCTGGCTGCTTCAAATGTCCTGGCTCAGTCCACTCACAGCATAACTATCCCCAAATATCATATCGTTCCAATCCACTTTATCCTGTGCACGTCTTTCACCCTTCTGCATGCTCAATCCCCGAGCATTTAAAAATTTTTCAATCCATCCTTCCATCTTCAGTTTGGTCTCCTCCTTCCCCTTTCCTTGCAATAGGTAGTTAAGTATGCGGAAGACAAAATACATGAGGAGTGTCACTTGAAGGATGTGGAAAAATGAACTTAGATAAGAAAGAATGCAGTGTATATATTAAAAGGTTTCAGGATGAAGGGCAGTGGGTAGAGAGGACACAGGGAGAGGGGGAATGAGCTGCTGGAGACAGCTCTAGGTAGAGAATGGGAGGAGGAGGAGGGCAAGAAGGGCAGGAGGACAAGAGGCTGGGCCTCACATGACCATCTCAACCCAGTCCCAACACTCAGCATCAGAAACCCAGCTCACCGACAGTAAGAATAATATATTTTGTTTCCCTTTACAACCCTCCGGGCAAACAAATCTAAACTCAGCCCAAACATTAACACGATCCTATTCTCCTTTTTCAGTTCAGGTGGTGCCGTGTCGTCCTGTCACTTTGTCAGCAAAGATATGAAATGTAAAATGAAGAAAAAACATATTTCCACTAATCTTGGTCTGTGTGTTTGTGTGTGTTGTTCATACGAAGCCTGGCCTGGCTTTCATCACACTGGGCGCCGGATAAAAAGGGTTGGCTGTTTTGATAACTGCTTCTTTCCCTACATGTCAAAGCTTTGGAACTCTCTATCTTCTCATGTCTTGCCCAATGCCTATGACCTGGCATATTTCAAAAGACAGGTCTTTCACTTCCTCAAAAATTCATAAATACTTTCCCTTGTCTTTTCTTTTTCTGCTTCATAATTCCCTCTTCATATCAATTAAGGCCCGGCCTTGATGTGGAACCTTCAACATAAAAGATTACCTAAGTCTAGTTAGACCAAACCTTGAATATGCAGTGCAGTTTGAGCTCCCACTTAAGCAAGAATATTCTTAAATTAGAAGCAGTGCAGCAAAGAGCAACTAATTTGATTCCTTCCCTGTATAACAAACTATAGGAGGAAAGACTGTGAGAATTAAACTTGTTCTCCCTAAGCAAGAGGTACTATCTTGTCCGATGATTTAATGTGACTTGTGAAACATAATGAAGGCCCTACCATATGGCCGTGTTACATCGAAAGGTTGACCCTTTACCACATGTTTTCACCAAATTTCATGATATGACTTTTGTGTTTGATTGCGTCAACATTGAAAATTTCTTAACAGTAATGCCAGCATTATCCATGAGAGGAAATGGATTAAAACTTAAGGGTCACTGAGTTAATCTGGCCTGTACAAAATATATCTTTACCAATGATGCTATTGATGCACGGAATAAGCTTCCAGAAAATGTTCAGAGCAACACCCTTAATAATATCTTCAAAGTTAGACTTGCTCATCACTTGTCACTCAGGGATTGGATAATTCATTTAATCAATCATCATATTGCTGTGGTTTATTATGCTACTTTCTTATCCAGTGGTCTCTCCCTGGCCATGCTGCAGTAACATACCTACATTGTTTAACCCATGAGAGAGTACAAAAGAATTATTGTATCACTTTTCAACATCTGGAATAATACAGGCATGCTAAGTTGAGAGGCTGGAGCTCAAGTTTATCCTTAGTATTGTCTTTACAACAAAAAGTGAAGAAATGCATGTCGTTGGTGATGGGATGCATGACATATTCAATCTACCTTATGACTTTCCTATAAAAACTTCATTCAAGCTTATCAATCCTGCAGGGTATTTTTTCCTACCTGTTTTCCATTCCACATAAGCTGGAGGGAGAGGATGGTGGGGAAAGGGCCTTTGCTTTGCTATCCTTATGTTCTACTGCTTTCAAGAGGGCTTTTTATCTATTCATATGCTTTTAAGCAGCGTTAATGCCAGATCACCTCGAATGGACCTTGGGTCTCTCTCTCTGACCATCTTTCCCACTCACAAATGTATACTTGTGTATATCCTTCTTTTAAACCAGGTATTCCCAATCAGCAATCATTATACAGTACACAACTCCACACACTGTTCACCATTTCCATTCATAATTCTGAATACCCCATGCTCCCCAATTATACCAAATATATAACTAACCGTCTGTCCAACTGCTGCCTCTGGAGTTGATCAGTGGACTGATT
Organism: Panulirus argus; assembly: GCA_038088735.1. Lineage (NCBI taxonomy): Eukaryota > Metazoa > Arthropoda > Malacostraca > Decapoda > Palinuridae > Panulirus > Panulirus argus. Next base: position 988 of record JAYMFT010205658.1, on the reverse strand, counting down.
TCTCTGCGACTGAGCTATGTCATTACCTGAAGGTCGCTGCCATGTAGTTGTCCGATTTACATGGTCAATATAAAAAATTCGTCCATGACTGTCAATTCGTGCTTCCCAGTCTGTAAAAGAAGTATTCTCAATTATTCAAATCAAAGATTAGAGTAAAGTCTGTCTACACTTAAAACAATATTACCCATCCTCCACCAGCATGGCCTATGCAGTGTCAAATCCAGATCCAGTATCTATATCTTTACATACTTCCACACTCTCCTCAATGATAATGCCATTCATCAATATCCTATCTTTACATCTCACTCTTCTTTTCATATTCTCATTCTTTCACCTCAGTCAAACACTCTAAAATAACTGCTCCCATATTCATACTTCCCATATATCTATAACCTTGGAGGTCAAATCTTCATCAACAATTCCTTCCTGCAAATATTTAATTCTCATTTCTCACCATTTCTCTCCTTTATCCACATCCATGTCTTTCAATAATTTCATTGCACAAGCTTACTGAAAATAAACTGGCCCATGTGATAAATAATCCTCCCACAAAGAAAAAAGACTAACAAATTACTCTTACATTACTGAAGAAAATACCCAAAAAGTAATATAATTTCTTCTACACTGGTATGAACAGGGAAAACTCTGGATGGCAGCATAGTTCAGTCGTAATTATCTAAGAACATAATGTTAATTCTTTTTTGGGATGTGATTTCATTCTACATTTTATTTATTTTTTATTTAATATACTTGATCGCTGTTTCCCGCGTCAACGAGGTAGCGCCAGGAAACAGACGAAGAAAAACCCATCCCCCCACATACACACATATATACACACATGCACATATATGCACCGTACATATATATATATACATATCAACATATACATATATACAGACATACACATACACATACACACATGTACATATTTAGACTTGCTCGCCCCCATCCACTCCTGATGCCACCCCGCCCCCTGGGGAAATAGCAT
>JAYMFT010205647.1:0-11598 GCA_038088735.1 Panulirus argus | reverse complement strand
GAGAGAGAGAGAGAGAGAGAGAGAGAGAGAGAGAGAGAGAGAGAGACCTCCTCGGTGTAGCAATTAGCGTCGATGACCATGATGCAGGCACGGGCCCGCCCGGGTTCGAATCCTGGGCGTGCCAATCGGCCCACAACCAACCCAGGTGCTCATCCTCCCCCCTTCGGGGCTGGTCGATAAACAGGTACCTGGCTTAGGTCAGGGTGTACGTGCGTGTGTACGTAAACACATCGCTCCCTCCCCCCCCCCCCGTATATCACACACTTGCGCTAATTCCCTAAAGAGTATGATGAACAGCCTGCGTTAGATGCTGGCCGATTGCGGATGACAGCTCAGTTGGTGGATGATTTAGTGGAGGAGATGACAGATAAGTAATTGGAGCCTTGTGGATTGCGGTGGATGACTTAATCAAGTTAGTGCAGTGATGCAGTAGAGGAAGGTGGATGACTCTCGAGTCAGGAGGGGTACCACAGGGGAGACTGGTGGATGAATGCATCCATATAGCTGTTGGGTTGGGAGACTGGTGGATGAATGCATCCATAAAGCTGTTGGATTGGAACGATGGTGGTTGAATGCATCCTTATACCTGTTGGATGGAAGACTGAAAAATTATGTATAGGTGGATGAAGTGGATGACATACCCCTCGGGGATGGTTGAGAAGGCTAATCCAGACACTGATGGATGAGGTAGATACTGATCATGGGTCAAGTTGGAAGACTTTGTGAAGCTGAGCGATGGATGTGGCGTGGATGAGTTACATAACGCAGCGGATGACTGTCATGTGGCATGTGTGTGTGTGTGTGTGTATGAGGTTCTGGGGTGGGTTTCTGGGGGGGGGGGGTTTCTTCCTCCTAGACTCGTCACCTCAGCTCAGGGGGTTGGGTTTCTAAGGGCCAAACCCCCTGACATTGATAATTATGGCGCCGGAGCGCAACCCGTTTTTAAACACGGGTTATTCGTCACCTCTTAATAACAGGGCCCACTGACGAGGATGCTGAAGCGTTCCGGGGGCGCAGCAAAGGCCACCAGTGCGCGGCGCAGTTTGGCCAACGATAGCGGCCAAGATCAGCACCCCCGGAGATGACCTCAGGGGTAATTAGCCAAATGAGAAATATCGACAACCGCTAATTAAGCGTCATTTTACCCTCGGGTCATAAAGAATAGGTAAGGTAAGGTTTAGGTAAGGCGAACGCTCTGAAGAGGGCCGAAGGTAAAGGAGGCAAAGGGTTAAATATATATATATATATATATATATATATATATATATCTCCTTAGGAGGGTATTTTTGCCTCCATTTTGGCCATGGGTCTGTCAACTCTCGTTAGCCGATTGCTCGTTAAGCGTGGCCGTAATGGCGGCTGCTTAGACCTCACTGGACTCGTTCCCAGTGACTGGTCCATCTCCAAATCCTCGCTGAGGCTCGGGTGGCAAGTCGCTGACAAAGAGAATCAGTCTTTGAGGAAAGAGACCTTTGAGTAAAACATTCGCTGGAAAAAGGGATTTCCACACCACGCTCTTCTGCTTCGAAGCGGACCGGATATCTCATGGAGAGACTGACTCCACGTCTCTTCTAGTTAATCGAACGGGCAATTAGTGAGTAACGACCCACCTACGTTAATTGCTAGCCAATGGGATGTTTGTGGCGCAGCCTCACTATACAATCCTAATCTGCTATGCAGATTTCCTGTAAAACAGTCGAGTATTTTTGACCCCGAGCAAAAATTTCTAGTCTCCAGGAAAATCCACTTTCAAGTACCCATGGCCTGGCTCCACCAGCCTCAAGGAATTCAATCCCATGGCTTCAGCTGGCCACCTCTTCTCTTTGCCAACCCTATTACCGAAGAGGCTAAAACCTATTTGTCTCAGTCAAGAAGTTTTGTTAATATCTAAAAGGAGAATCAAGGCGAGCAAATGGAGGATTGAATTCATTCAAAGAGACGGTATTTTTGCTGGGTTTTTGAGCGAGGAGGATTTTGGTTTGTGATTCTCTTCATCTCGTTATGTGTTCGGGATCAATCTCTCTGTCTCTCTCTCTCTCTCTCTCTCTCTCTCTCACACACAAACCTTCCTGGACCTGAGAACAGGCAGTCGACCAAGCCGGTCAAGCCGTGAGCTGGTCGAGTGAGTGTTCGACCCCAACACCCCAGTGTCAGAAGACAATACATAGATCACCCCTCGCTTATCGCGCGACCCGCAAACTGGCTTTTGCATATGCATGCAACTGGATAACTGCCGTGGACACACACACACACACAGACCCCACGCCCCACACCTCTGAGCGAGTGTAAAGCGAGTTTAAAAGATACTTTATGGACTCGAGGGCTCAGTTGCATTGTCTGCTCTCGCTCGTAACATTGACCGCGCTATGGACACACACATATATATATATATATATATATATATATATATATATATATATATATATATATATATATATACACACCCTGTGGTACAGGGATGATTATATTACTCACCCAAATTGATCACCAGGGATCTGAGTTCCTCATCTCTGTTAATGCACTGTCATTACGTCCAAGACCGTAAGCACCCCAACACCAATTACTGGGGTGACTATGAGTCTCTCTTCTCCCCCTCCTAATCCCTAAATCAAACAGAATTTAAGCGTTAATCACAAGAGATCAAAACAGGTTTAGAGTATTACTCGCAAGAGGTGACAAAAGAGTGTGAGGCAGTAAGTGGTTTGCATACGTTATTTGTCAGAACATTAAAAAAAAAAAAGATTTTTGACTTTAGGAATGAAAATCTTAACAGGAACTTGAAAAGCTTTGAATATTTTTACGAGTCTGATTTTTACGGATTTAATTTCACGGTTACTCGTCATATGTTAGAGAAAAATATTCTCAGTTTGCATAAGTCAAAAAGATAGGTTGATAAAGAGGTAAAAAGATAGATAGACAAATGATCAAATGTCAATACACACACACACACACACACACACACATACACACACACACACACACACACACATACACACACACACACACACAGCTGGTACGTCTGGGTCGTAATGAGAAAATGGAAACTCAACCTCAAACCTTTCTTGCATTGGGTTGTTGCGACAAATGGAAGCCCTCCCCATTACTCTCCGACACGGCAACAAAGCTCCCGTAACCACCCATTTAACAAAGACCATATATACATATATAACACATCCAATGAAAAATGGGGCGACCATAAGCAATTATCGCCTCTAAACCCTTGCTTCCTGTTGGGTCTACGCGATACGTCTTTCCCTCGAAATACAATGACAGAAAACAGAGGAGAAAAAATAATTATCTCATTAACTATGCTGTCAAAAGACTTAGATTCGAACCGAGAGTTCATATATTTGTACACACATTATATCATTCCTAAACAGGATTGCTAATTATGTCATTTATTTGTCCAGCCGTCATTTAGTAGCGAATCTAACAACATAAACAGTTATAATAGAGCAGTTGTCTCTATGGGCCAATATGTCATCTATAATCAACGCTTCCGCAAGCAAATGACAAGAATCATTTTACAGTCTTGATTACCAGTGACTTCTTTAATTACTTCTCGTGAAGATAAATGATATCAAGTACTGAAGATCACTTCCAGGGAATTGCAAAGACATTTCCAGGAAGAGCTATGAACATTTCCAAGGAGACCTATGAGCATTTCCAGGAAAACTCGAAAACGCATCTAGGGAGACCAGAGAACATTTTCATTTTAGAACACACCCATGGAAAACCAAGAAAACTTCCAGGGAGGCCTAAGAAACACTTCCAGGGAGAACCAAAACCACATCCAAGGAGAACTGACAACACTTTCATGGAAACCCAAGAATGTTTCCAGGGATACCCAAAGGCAGTTCCATGGAAATCCAAGGACACTTCCAGGGATGCCTAAGAACACTTCCATGGAAACCCAAGAACACTTCCAGGAATAACCAAGAACAGTCACTTCCAGCAATGTCTCAGGTGCCCTTATGAGCGTTCTGTCATGAGGAACAATTAAGAAGAAAGCAAGAGACTTGTTTCCTACTGAGGTATCCTGCAGGACAGCCTTGCAGTAGCCAGGCAACAGGAGCGACCCCTGGGGCCGTTTACAACAATTAGGCCCGTGTGTTGGGGTGATTAATGTGCTCTACCTGGTGAAGCTTTACCTGGCGAAGATCTACCTGGCGAAGATCTACCTGGCGAAGACCTACCTGGCGAAGACCTACCTGGCGAAGACCTACCTGACGAAGATCTACCTAACGAAGGACCTACCTGGCGAAGGACCTACCTGGCGAAGACCTACCTGACGAAGGACCTGCTCTACTTCCCTGCCCCCGACAGGAACGTTTCTCCTGGAGATGTCGCTTCTCCTATCCCACCAGGAACACCTCATCTAGGACCTCCTGCTTCCCCCTGCCACCAAAGACTGACAAGACACAGAACAAAAGGCAACACTTCATCAACCACAACTTATCCTTTGGCCCAAAGTCTACCACGATCGCAACGGCACTATCTGCAAACAACATGAAGAAAAAAGGACATTAACTAAGCTCTCTACAAATGGTACAAGAGAAAATAAAAAGTGATATTACGGAGAAAAGGGCTTAAATTTGTCCCTTCCTTCTTCCCTGGGGTGGGGGCCACTGGGGGTCACGTGATCTGCTGACGTATGGGGCGTCCCTCAAAGTAAACAACTGCTCCCCAAGGCTTCTCTCCAACCCCACGACACCCATCCCCCTACTCCTGCTGACGTCATGCAACGCTAAATCTCCCCCAAGCGCCATGCAGTGTGAGAAGCGATCAACACACACACACACACACACAATTCTGACATGACACGGGCGACTCTGACATGACAGAGCTTGCATGACACGCATAGTATATACATGACAGAGCCTTCACGACATGGCAGATATGACATGACAGAGTCTTCACGACACGGCAGATATGACATGACAGAGCCTTCACGACACGGCCGATATGACATGACAGACCCATCATGACTGAGAGAGTTCCAAAACCCACAGGGATTCCCCAAAACGCAGATAATCCTGTTGTCATCAAAGAGCGATTTCCTCCGTACAGTACAAGAGATGGGGTCCCACGAGTGTACAACTCCCTCCCCGTACAGTACAAGAGGTGGGGCTCTATCGTACACATACACTAACAGGTAAACACCAGGCAAATGGTACACACGCATCGCATAAACCAACTGGTACCCTCAACTAAACCACTTGGTACCCTACAACAACTAAACCACCTTGTACCCACAACACCTAAACCATCTGATACCCATAACACTTAAACGACCTGATACCGACAGCACCTAAACCACCTGGTACCCCACAATACCTAAACCACCTGATACCCACAGCACCTAAACTACTTCGTACTCACAACTAAACCACTTGGTACCCCACACCACCTAAACCAACTAGGACCCCACGACTAAACCAGCTGGTACCCACAACTAAACCAACCGGTCGTACCCCACAGTACCTAAACCAGCTGGTGCCCACAACTAAACCAGCTGGTACCCCCAACTAAACCACCTGCATTATAAACCACATCTCTCTAGTCATCGTTCCTTATTAAATGAGAAGAGATCTCGCGTCACAGGAGCTGAGGTCCGTCTCCCATATGGTTCCCTAAACTGGCCTTTACGAGAGGCGAGGCGTCATTAGAGCTGACCCCACAACTGACCACATGTAGACGCGAATCGCCACTTCACAGAAAGGGCCCGTAACGAGGCGAACAATACGTGGGAGAATCTCCCTCGTCTAGGGTGACACTGTGGGCGATTAGACTGTTAAGTACTGGAAGGAATCGCTCCCAAAATACTTTCCATTTTGGGCTCCACACACACTCTCTCTCTCTCTCTCTGTATATATATATATATATATGTGTGTGTGTGTGTGTGTGTGTGTTTGTGTGTGTGTGTGTGTGTGATTCCTACCACAGAATCTATGTCCCTATGGAAATAGACTATGTGTTATTAGACTGGTCAACAGACACAAGTTATACTGAAGAACATATATACCACAAGTTCCCTTAAAATGATTAATTTTGTTCCCTTAAAATGATTAATTTTGTTATGATCAGTGGATTAAAATCTTCAAGCAGGACATAGTAGAGAATCAGGATCAATATATGATCAATGAGGGTTATAGGATGAATGAGAATCACGCAGATGGTGATCTGTGTCAAAGACGGAGCAAATGAGAAAAAGAAAATCTGTGAGAAGAACCACATGAGTGTAATCATAACTCATACATGAGGGGATTATGAGGCACTACTAAGGATCGAGAATGGATGAACGAGATAAAGCAGGATACTCATTATGAGTGGGAAGGATTGAATGAGGAGGAGGATATGAGGAGGATAAAGGAACCTAGGTGTAATGAGTGAGGAATGAGGTGGAGTGGTGCGGAGTAAAAATGAGGTTAAGAGTACAAAAGCCGCGATGGATTATGAGGAAGATGAGGGAGTCATGAGGAAAGTATGGTAGGATGAACGTCCCTTGAAGGCATGAGGGATTATGAGAGGGTTAGAAGCTGATGTGTGCAACTATGAGGAAAAATGAGGGAAGCGGGAAAACTGACATAGTATAAATAAACAATGACGAGCTGGTACAACAGAAAATGAGGGAGATGCAAAAAAAAAAAAAGAGTGAGGTATGAGTGGGCCATGATACACCGACATGCACAGCACTGTGAGTGAGATTCAAAGAAATGAGGAACATCAAAGAAAACGATCCAGACGATGAGTAATCCCGACAACGTAAAATATAATGAGTAGGAAAAACAGACACAAATTCTTTGATGAAAAGAACGACAAGAACATAAAATTATAATGAGGCTAATAATAACCTCCGGATGAGCACCTCATCAAAAGTGATGAGGACAGTCATGAGGGATAATGAGATGACCTCCCGAAAATAACCAGATGCGCTGTGATAACTATCAAGAATATTAGTACGAAAGAAAATGAGGAACAGTCCTGAGAGCTTATGAGGACAAGTACAGTAATGAGGTCAAGACTTAGTTCTAATGAGCTTGTCATTAAGCATATTGAGGGTACTTTTAAGCAGACTTAAAATGCTTATAATCAATCAATGACAATGTATGACAAATGAAAGAATGAGGAAAAATGAGAAAATGAGATTAAGAGAATGTTAAGAGAATAACCAAGTTAGTGTGAGTGATTATGAGGAAGGCAATAAGAAAAGAAGGAATAAACAAGAGGCAATGAGAGCAGAATGAGGATGACTTAAATTATGAGTAATGAGGCAGTGCAAAGAGTCATTTTCATTAATAGCAATATAAGCAGTGTGAGACAATGAGGAAAATGAGGTCAGAATGAGAATTCAAGAAGAGCAATAACGCCAGTATGAACGACCATGACAAATAATGAGGTGATTGTGAGGGATAATACGACATGAGGTGACGATATGAGAAGTAAGAATAGGGACTGCTGTATGATCTAAGAATGGACAAATTATGATTGATAAAAGGTCAATTACCTCATTAATGAGGAACAATAACTATAATAGAAGAATAATAAGGTACATATATCAGGAACAAAATAATGAGAAACTATAACCTCACGATGAAGAAACATGAGGATAATCTAAAGGATAATGAAAAATAATATGAGGAAAAATGAGGATATCATAATAACATACAAGAATGTGAGGAAAAATAGTATGAGAAATATAATGAACGAAAACGGAGTGTAAAAAAATGAGTCAGTACAACACACCAAGGTAAGCAATAACATCAAACGGATGAGAAATATGAGGCAAGAATGAGGAAGAATGAGGGAAGCAAGGGGCGTTATATACAGCCAGTCTAAGGGATAATGAGACAAATTACCGAGGAATCAGGATGAAAAATGTAATAAATTATGAGGATTAATGAGGTTTTTTGTGAGAAATAATGAAAACTAATTAAAAAGGCTTCAGAGAAATATGAGAATAGTACTAACACGCCAGTAGTAATTAATAGAGAGATTAAACATTGCTGGTAATAATAATAATAATAATAATAATAATAATAATAATAATAATAAAAATAATGACAATATTAATAATAACAATAATAATGATAATAATAATAATAAAAATAATAATTATAATAATAATAATAATAGTAATAATAACAATAATAATAATAATAATAATAATAATAATAGTAATAATGATAACGACCACACCCCAGTAAATGAGACAATGAGGCCACTGAGGAGAGGAGTAGTCCGGGGAAATACGAGGACATAGTGAGGCCGGCTGGTGTCACCCACACAGCTTCTGTTGCTGCCAACATTAGTCATGAGATTACTGGTGTCAGGCCGACAATAGGACTTAATGGACGCTGGCCACAAAGCCCTGAATAACAAGTTGGTGTTTGGGGCTGCCAACAACCACTTAAGAGAACGTACTTCGGCCATCTATTTAGCCTTGAGTAAGTATAAGTAACACCAGAAGAAGGAAGTCCCTCAGTGCAGTTCTTCAGCGAGAGACAATGGCTTTCGGACCACAGCAAGAGCCCGAGCGATAAGTAAGGAGGAGAGGAGAGGAGAGGAGGGGGTGGGAGTGGGGGGGGGGTTGGGTTTTATATGCATCACTGGCAACCACATCCCTCCTAGACTTGGGGCTATACCCCTCCCCCCACCCCCCCGCACCAACCCCATCTCTCTCCAAATTGGCCATGGACAATGAAACGACCAATTAGTCTCGAGATGTAACAAGGGAGGTGATGAATCCGCTCTATCATAAGGGTTGAGGGGAGGGGGCGGGGGGAGGGGGGAGGGGGTCGATGCGAGTACACTTGGGTTCCAACCCCACCGAGGGACATAAAGTGCCTGGGTTCGAATCCCAGAGGTTGTGGGGGGAAGGATGGGTGTTGTTCTCTGGCTGGGCTGAATCTTGCGACTGGCGAATCGAGAGAGAGAGAGAGAGAGAGAGAGAGAGAGAGAGAGAGAGAGAGAGAGAGAGAGAGAGACGTACAGAACACGTTCCAATCATACGCTAATCACGACTCGATCTGAGGCAGTATCTCACACGGGGGGAAGACAGTGCTATAAGCCGTTCGCCAACGGTTAAGCAAAGCACATAAGGCTGAAATCGAAGGATGAAACAATTGCAGACATCAGCTCTACGTGCGTGCACGATCGTTGGTCGTAATTAGCCTCTTTTGGATCGTTAGGGGCCGGAGGGAGACTGTGTCTGTAAACTCACGTAAACTCATGTCAGACTTTAGGCGTTCAACTTTGACACATTTCGACGTAGCTTCCTTCAACCAAAGCTCATCACTGGCCCTCAACTCTCTCTAATCTCTAAGGCCTGGTGTGGATGATTAGGGCCTCTGCCCTTGACTAAGGCTTGATTTAAGGCAAGCTCTAAGGGCTGTGGGAGAGCAGGGCAAGTGTGTGTTTGCGTGTGTGTGTGTGTGTGTGTGTGTTGAGGGAAAACAGCCATCGTCCGAGTGGGGGAATCTACCTCCCTCCCTCTCCACGTAAATGTCAGACATGATTACATCCACAGGGTTTAGTGCGTGCACTAAAATCTTTTATTTGCTGGGGCGACGTGCACTCGTCAGCCACTGATCTACTCACTGACAAAATGGACTTCCCGACAGCCGGGTTGATGTGGGAGGAGAAAAGAATCGCCAGCGAGACTTGCCGTGGTTGTGGGGGCTGACAGGGGGCTGTTTGTGGTGGGCCTTGTGTTGCTATGGTGGTGCAACGTGGGAAGGACTGACAACACAAGACACCCGATGGTCTATGAGAGGATTTCCTTAAAGAGGTTTCTGTGTGATGGAATTAGCTTTGTTCTCTGTATTTGTTCTAATCTTATCGTCTTTGCTAAGTTAGCGGATCCAAACAGAACAGCTTATTTTAAATGAGGTTTAAACCAAGCATTATTATGAGTAATTAGTGTATCTTTTGTTTTAGTTTATATATATATTGTCACGAAACACAACATTCCGTTTTCTTTATAATATGCATCTAGAAACAGCTTCGCTTACTTCAGGTCTTACTCACTATCACCCCAAGGGCTATATTTCCTTATACATTCAGTAACGGCTTACCAAACATTCTATATTCACATTCAATCCATCTATCACCAAAATATATATTTCTTTATGTCTCTCTACGTTAAAAATCCACCTTCCACGTCTCTCACCACTCCACCAACTTGTCTGATCTAGTCTCAATCCTTAACCACGGCTGAATATTATTTCCTATTTTCGTGTTGTCGGCAAATTCAGAAATTCCAGCGATAGGTCTTGACTCCAAATCACCAACAGGAATGAGGAAGAAGAATGAGTTTTAATAAGAAGGGTTTCGGTGTCCAACGCCCCCCATATATCACCCTGTCTTCTATCAGTCATTTCGTCCACAGACTGCGCACAGATACGATTTCCTGAGTCGTGTTACGGCGCAAGTGTCTGTTGTTGCGATGGCCGTCATAAAAGAGGTCTGTTGTGATTTACGAAGGAATTCTAACAGCCACAGACCATTGGGTCCTTTCGAGTGATAGTGGTTGTGATTGTGAAGTCTGGTGTACCTAGGGTACACAAGGATAATGTGTGTGTGTGTGTGTGTGTGTGTGTGGCAGTAGTAGTTGTTCCCCCCCTCCCCTGGGGCCGGTCGTCTGAACACCCACTTCTCTCTGTTTAACTCAGGAAATATAAAATACACAAATTACAACCATAACAAACAGGTCTGTTTACTCGCTCCCTCGTTAGAAAACACTTCTCGAAAAGGCACTTAGCAATCTCCACCCTCAGGACGTAAGCGCCTCGATAATTCGTCTCAAAATGCTCTGAGAACATAAAGGCAAATGCGACTTCCTGCCTACAATTGGGTAATTACAGAGCTATGCCTCCCTCATCAGGCTACACTCGCTTATTACTTTACTGCCGGCCAATGATCTTCACTCACAGACTACTCGAGTTGTTAAGTACGTACGTGAGGGTTCATTAAGCATGCTTTCTCGAGGCTCAGAGCTGATGATACAGACTTTATTCATACTTCACCTGGTAACCCGGACCTCTTCCTCACAACGAGGGGCGTAAGTGAATGCTAATGAAGATTCAAGCAAATGCATAATTGCGCCTGGATTCAATAAGTGAATTATTACGAGGCAACTCAGGCTCGCCAGATGTCTGGACATAAAACTCTAACACAGAAACAAAAGCAGTGTCTGTAGGCAAACAAACACAACAAGCCTGGGGGGAAAAAATTTCATCTTTTGGACTAACAAAAGAACAAATACATATAAGGGAACAAATATATACACGAGCAAGGACAGACACAAGACGCCACCTAAACCACACAAGGACACCAAAAAAGTTAAGAATATGAAACAAAAACACCGGCTGAATAAACCCTCATATTCGAATTATTAAAACGAAAAAAAAGAGAAACAAATAGCACAGCTTGAGAGAGAGAGAGAGATAAATAGATAGATAGATAGATAGACAGCTAGTTAGATAGATAGATAAATAACTAGAGAGAGAGAGAGAGAGAGAGAGAGAGAGAGAGAGAGAGAGAGAGATAAAGAGATAGAAAGATAGATAGATAGATAGAGAGACAGATACACACAGA
>JAYMFT010205646.1:7262-25474 GCA_038088735.1 Panulirus argus | reverse complement strand
CTCATTTCAAGAGACATGTTTTTCACTTTCTCAAAAATTTGTAAATACTTCCCCTGTCTGTTTTTCTCCCTTTCTCAATTCTCTCTATATTTCAATTAGGGGCCGGCCTTGATGCAGACTTTTGTCCGTGACTGGAGCCTTCAACATAGAAAAATGTAATACTGACAAAATACTAGTAATGCTACAAGATGATGACAAAATAATAGTGACACCACTCATGACAAGAGGGCTGCACTGCACCTGGGCTTGTACGTATAGTCACAGCAGACATAGCCATGCTTATGTGTCTGTTCACATATCCACACTAACATGATACGGTATGTCTCCGTTACTTAAGTATGAAATTATACACAGGATGATTTATTTGTTCATAGAAGGTTTTCAGAAATGACAACCAGAGCAGCTTATTGACTGATTTTGTGGAATGTGTAAAGCACTACAACCCCATGACTGTTCAGCACTTTACAGCACTGAAGCTGTACAAGTGGTGTTAAATCTGTCACATACCTAATGATTCTTTACTTATAGTTACCAGAATTTCCAGGGTATGCTATAGGTATTCAAGAACCAACCTCAGATGTTAAAACAGTCTACAACACTCCACATGGCACACATAACCACACCATCAATAATCCTTTTCAGAACTCAAACCATTAAGTATATACTCCAAAAATTTCATAAATCATCATTCATCTCATCAGATTCAGTTCTTTGACAATATTTCCCTTCCCTCATCTACTACAACTTCATTTCATATCAGTAACGTACCTGTTCAAGTTCATAGGTTTTGGCCCTGTCTTCATCCAAGTCTGCATTTTTCTTGTAGGCCATGGAGAGACCCCACACGGATAATATAGAGTACAAGTTATCTCGCACCCATGCATGATCATTTTCCTGGGTAGATGGCAGCAGTCCAGTAACAGCATCCTAGAAAACATATACAGATATGATACATAATGATGCAAGTGAAAAATGTTTCAAAACAAAAACAGCCACATGAATACATCATAAATGTCACTGTAGGCCAAATAAAGAAAGAACATGGACACAAAAAAAAAAAATAACATTTCAGGGATAACTAAGTCAACTACTTCCTATGCAGCAGGTCCCCTAAACTTGTCTTTGAAAACAGCACTCTCCAACTTTGTTGTACCAAACACAATGGTGAAGCAATACGAGGACTCAAAGCATTATGGAATTTATGTTTCCTAAAAATAATTTCAACATAAAGATATCCAAAACTACATATGGAATAAATTAAGAAAATGATCATAGTATTTTGAAAATTATCATGAATTCAATAAAACCTTATGTCAAGAAATTTCTGCATGTCTTCAACTGCCTTTATAAGAAGAACATTCACTTTTAATTTTGGGTAGACTTGCATACTTAAATTTTTTTTCATGTGTTACTTGCTAACAGTGTTATGTTTCCATTAATACATCAGAGGGAATCTTACACATATATTTTCCTTTGCTTTATGTTAGCTTTAACTCCCTTAATGTTTCACTATGTTTTGCTTTCAAACTCCCAAAGTTCACATTTTCCAAAATTTTTAAAAACTGTATTCAACCTTACAATTTCAAAGAATTTCTATAAAACAATGAAACAAATTGTTTCAGAATTATATTTTGCACATTACTCTCTAATGATCTGCATAAATTTTGTAAGTTTCAGCAAAACACCCTAAAAAAGTGCTGTAGTAATGCCTAAGTGACAAGTGAGTTGCCAATGCACATGTTTTATCATTTACCTTATCTACACCAAGAAAATGAGTATTAAAAATAACCAACTTAAGAACAGGTCATGTTCCTAAACCCTGTTCATAACTTAAATTATTTGTAAGATGGAAAATTCAGAGATATGATGATAATTCACATAAAATTTGAGTAAATATTTGCCAGTAATAATGTAATAAATATTGCATTCTAATATACATAATCACAGTTTAACGGAAACATCATGTTAAACAACATTAAAAGAAAATTGCACATTTAAATAGCTCTACGATTCGTACATATAAGCAAATGTGTATGATGGACTAAGAAACAATATTTTTTGAAGCTCATTCATGAGTACAGTTTTGTTGGACAGAAATTTGTATGTCAAGGACTTACAGTGTTTTTTATATTTGGATAAAAAAAGAAGTGCACCAAATCATGCTGTACCAGACATGCCATGGATGCACTTTAGCCTCTTTACTGGTTAAGCCTTAAGAATTACACAGTCATTATTTCATCAACTAATCAGCACTACTCCAAGGATCATTAATTCTCAAAGTGTAATTCCAACTGTGTATCATCCCTCGCAAAATTTCTAGGTTGCATTACAGTATAGTAAGGTTATTTTGAGGCACATTACAGTTACAATGATGTAGACCACAGTCACACTGAGGTATGCTAAGACCTGAGAACCTGGGAATGAAATCCTGCAGTTGGGAGATACGGAAGATTACATGGCTCGACACTTGGGAGATACATAAGGCATGACTGTCCTAACCTAACAATTTCTTGACTTCAAGCTAGCGAGAGGCATGAAATCTCCAGCGACCCCAGTGGACTTAGCACAATTACATTCGATCTTCCTCCTTCTACGAATCAATGATCTTTTGAAATCAATGAACAAAATCCTGAAGTTGGGAGGCACGGAAGGTTACCCGGCTTGGCACTTTGGAGATACGTAAGGCTTTACTGTCCTTACGTAATGTAACAATTTTCCAACTTCAGGCTGATGAGAGGAATGAGCTCTCCAGCAACCCTAATGGACTTAGTGCAATTACAATTGATCTTTCAACTGATACAAATTACCATTTACATGAATTTGGATATTTGCATTCTTTTCTTCTTATAGGAAAAGTAGAGAGAGCCAGAAATACAAGGAATATAAAATTAATCATATCAGTCGGCAAGCGAATATATAACCCCTAGTTGGCAAAATAACCACCCCCTATGGCTCACCACCAATGGAAATATTAAATCTCACATAACGCTACTTGCTCTCAGTTTAATCCAGACTCTGAGACTGCTACTTCTGGCTACGTCACAAACTCCTACTTCTGGCTACGTAACAGATCACTGTCAGCACCAAAGTTACTTCAAGAAGTTACCCTTGAGGGCAAATACTTCATGAGTATTCCGTTACCAGCGAATGTCTCTGTGATTCCCGGGATGACAAGGAGCTCACCTGGTGCCTTAGGATAGTCCGATAGACAATGCGGTGGTAGTAATCGAGGCGAACGCCGGAGTTGCTCCTACTCCTCATCTTTCTTGTGGGCAAGATCTCGCCTTACTCATATCACTGGCGCTCCTTCCTACCCTTCGTCTCAGCTGTGAGGCCATAAGAGAATCAAAAGGGGAATAGTGATTGAAAAATGGATAAAAATAGCATCATTTTACTCATTCAACTCCCTTAGTACTTTATCGGGTACTCATACGGTCTCCCTGAATACAATCGAAGTCTTATTTTGGTTCGAGCTTATCCGCCTATAGGCAACAATCCTTTCAAGGACAGAAAGGGCATATTTCAAAGAATATTTTTATGCCAGCTGTCATGTTGTATGGTGAATGACACATCTCACTCGACTCTGGCATATTTGAAAAATTTATTCGTGGGTCATGGAATCTAATATTCTTAAGAGTTTCAATATCTGGCGCCACATGCAGACGATGCGATCATCAGCTGGCCTCTGCTCTGATGCCACACTGTATTATTTGAAATTTTACTATGTTATAAGAGATAACCTACAAATGGACAGGTACCTAAGATAAAATAAGGAAACTATAATTTTGAGAACGACTTTTAAAATAATTCTGATAAGTTTTAATCTACCACACAAAATGCCGGGGCTGATAGAGTATTATTGGTACACGCGGTAATAATTTAGTTCTGTTTATTAGCTGTATTAAGCACTTGATCATATTCATATCAAAGATGATTTACGTCTTTTTTTTCTCTCTCTCTCCATCTTACCCGTGTATGTTGGCAGTTAGGAGAGATAAAAATAAAACGTTGGCAACCATTCCCTCAAGTGTAAACAAAACGTGGACAGAAAGGACTTGTCCTGAGTCGACCTTATAATAAAACTTTATTTCTCTAATGCACAATGGTGGACATAGAACTCGTCATCCGCCTTTCATATCTTTTGATATTTGTCGCCACCCTCTGTGTGACAGAGGGCCAGGAGCACCATAGAACTCCTATAACACACCAAGTGAAAATTTGTATCCTTTTTCAAGAGATTAGTTTACATATTTCAGACCTGCCTTTTTAAAATCAGTTGTCATTTAATCATTTCCCTTATGCTAATGCCATGGTGACATAACAGTTATATTGATACATTCTAACACTGCAGTAGCAATGATGACCCCCATACAGCGAGTCGAACCGCCACATGACAACAGATAACAGGGACAACAGGAGTATGGTAAAAACAGTCATCCAGGCCACTGTTCACCCTATACCTCATCTCACCCTTAACATCACTCACAGCCTTCCCATCAGTCTAGGCTTCAGCCTCACCAAACCATGCCACAGTGAAGTGCTATCGGCACTTCCCAGAGTCTAGCCCAATATTCTTGAGGGTGTGGGAGTTGAGGTGTGATGCAAATACTTTGGAAATAATAGAGGACAATTCAGGACGAAAGTTAGAGGCTTTAAAACCACACTGCTTCTTTGGGATGTACCATGGGACGATGCGTAGAAACAGGAATCCAGCCGTGGTGACCCTAAATTGACCATCAAACTGAAGCGCAAGCAGATAATGCGTAAAGAAAGCATTCCAGGTCAGACCTTATCCAAATCCAACTTTCATAATCAAACACAGTATCTCTGTTTCCCTTTATCACAACCTTACAACCAACCTCAGCCATGCAGGCAAGTAAGGGATTTGCTTAAAAAAATTCCACTTTGAGCTCATAAAGAGAATTTTTTGAGACAAAATCCTTATTTGCCCTTCACCCTTTGTGCACTTAGTCCACCTTTCCTTGAAGAGCTTGGCTTACTGTACTTCTTTTTTATTAATGAAAGGTGGAGGGAATTTTACGCTCGTGGGGAACTGCAGCAGCACAGCACTGTGGATAGTGCTCCTCAGCAGGGAATTGCAGCATTTTTTATGAGAAGTTATGCCATTGCTCTTCAAGATTTATTTATTACACAGGAAGATATATTTGTAACATGCATTGAACATAAATGTATGTTTTTTTAATATTATATTTCATCATTCCAGCAATAGCCATATTCTTTTGTGTTTACAATAGTGATACTAATACTATTCCATTTCTTTCACCTTGCTTATGCAAACTTTTTAGAATGTACCAGTGATTTTCCGTATTTCATTAACTATTTATACTCACTCTTTAAGGAGAATTCTGGATATTGTAACTATCCTTAACCAGTTACCAGTCCAAAGTTTGTTCCAGCAGAAACGAGGAGAACATAAAGCTGCGGTCGAGACAGTTTTGAACTTCAAAGATTACATAAAACAGCAAAAGATGGTGAACATCATTGCTGGAAAAGCATTTGAGGTCTGTATCAGTATTAATGCAAGTTCAAGATCAGTATCTGTTCATTTTGCAGTTTTCTAGGATAGGAATTTCACAAGTGTAATACTGATATGGTAGTTGACTGTTTTTGTAGCAGCTTTTGATAGGTTCATCTCTTTTGCTGCGTAATTAAAGTTCAGAGAGGTGCTCCCATTGCTGCACTGAATCAGTAGGGAACCAGGGCAAATAGTTAACCCCATGCAGAACCAAATGTTTTTTGGTGTACCTTTTTCGTGTGGCATTTTCCCATTTTTAGGTTGTCACTAGATATTGTCTCCTTTTCCTGTTTACTGATTATGGTGGTTTCGAGACAGGACTACATCAGAAAACTTCTTGAGTCCCAGTAAGTGTAACAGAACACAGTAATTAATAGCTTAACCTTGTTTTGACTCCTTAGGAGTATTTTATACTTCTTAGGGTTTTTCCTTCAAACGTGCTCCCAAGGTGGGTAGCCCATGGTATATGTAACCTAAAGCTCTTACTCTGAGAATCCAAATGAGTTCAGAATTCCACCTGTGATTGTCAAACCTCAAATGCTGAATATCGAAGGAAGTTTATTACAGAGGGTCCTGTATAACAGTGGTCTGCAGAGTGACATTTTGCTGTTGCAACATTCATGAATTAGGGAACGGAGTCTTAGAACAGCACTATGGGCCTCCAATAGCAACTTATTAGAACAAAAAACCATACCCTTTTTTAAATTACCATTTTGGGCATTCTTTCCTTTTAAACATGACTGTGACCTAGTAAGTCATGTGTTAAGCTGCCATTTCACAGAACTATGTAATGGCAAGTGAGGAACCTAGCTTCAAAAAATCTTCATAGCCCAGAGGCTACTTTCTAACTCTCTTGAAGCAAGGTGGCTATGAGCCCTTAAAAGAATTCAGAAGTAAAAGTTACTGACACAGTTGATGGCATGCGTAAGGAAATGTACTCAAAATTTCAGAGTATAATTACATATTTTTAGAAGGTTGGTGAGTGATACAACAATTGACCTGCGAGATCAGAAACAGTAAATTTTCTCCACATGGGGTGTTAACTTTCCAACCCAGCCCAAGTTTCTGGATAAGAATGCAGCCAGTTTTATATATTTAGTATGTACCTGAATTTTTTTTAATTTGTTTATGGATGGGGTATAAGGGAGATAAATAAGGGGGTCTTGAAGACAGGAGTGTGCAGTGGAATTTGTAGGCCCTGAAAGCGAGTCAGTTGCTGTTTGCAGATGACATGGTCCCAGTGGCAGACTCAAGTGAGAAACAAGCTGAAAGGAGGTTGATAATGTAAATAAAAGTAAATATAGCAGGGTAGTGAGAGACAGGTTGGTTTGAGTGGAGAGAACACCTAGATGAAGTAGAGTGTTTTTTAGACACCTGAGAGTGGAATTGGCAGCAGATGGAATTACGAGAGAAATTGGAAGGGCAAAGTGGAGTGGTTATTCAGATTATTTGTTTTCCAACTGTTGATAGTTGTACTGAATTTTAGTGAACATATTATCGAGGCAAATATATATATTATGCTGTCCTTAAACATTTTTGTTCCTTTCAGTCACTGCAATTTAAGAATATGCAAACTTAAGATTCAGTCAGATGAGTAGATAGTCATTTCATACAGACTGAAACTCTATCAAGAGTAAATATGCTTTATTTTTTATTTTCTTTCATTGATTTTTTTGTTTTATCACCTATATACTTGTATTTCAGTATAGATTGCACTTAGCTTATTAAGCTTATGAAGAATTTCAACAGTATTGTAATTTGATCAGTGAATGAAATATAGATACAGTACCAACATTAATTTGAAAAAATCTTGACTTTCCTACCATAACAGGTTTTGGAGCAAAATCAGGTGGTTTTGAGAGAGGCTGGTTATATCCCAGGCATGGATTTCCCAGAAGAGGAAAAGGTACGGGATGGTAAGTCAATAAGTAAATATCCCACTGTATGTATACGTGCCTAGAGGTTTTACCAGATTCTTCCTCTATGGTTATATCCTTGTCTGAGACGTCACCCTCAATGAGGATGTGTCAGCATTAGTGGACAAAATGAAGCATAAGCACATTGAAAAAGTATCACTTCTGAAGATTGTAGCATAGCCATAGACTTGCAGAATTCCCTTAAAAAGGGTCCTGGTAATATACATGTGAAATTTAAATATTTGAACCCAGTACCCAAAACTTCTTTGCACCAGACCCTTTTTATAAACACAGACAAGGAATTTGGTTAAAAAAAAAAATCAGTATTTTTAAATCTATGAAAAATCATTGAATTCTCTGATGATATTTTTTGCACCATGTAACAGTGTATTTTACAGTACTGACATATATATTTTTGATAAATGCACATTAAGCCACTGGAGTTTTATTTAGATTTTCTTTTGGTAATGCCAGATTTTTTCTTTATCCTTTGAGTACAAAATATTAAAATCATAAAGGTCCATATGATTATAATTTAAAAAGCTTTGTTTTTGGGGACAGCTTTGTCTCAAACCTTGGAAAACACAGCTTTCATGGGTGAGGTGCTCCTGCATCTTCCAGACATAACACACGACCTTCTGCGAGATCACAAACCTTGGCAACTACTCTTCACATGGGGTGTTTTCTTTGCAACACAGTCCAAGTTTTTGGATAAGAACACAGCCAATTTTATGTATCTGGTATGTATCTAAATTTTTATTATTATTATTATTATTATTATTATTTTTTTTTTTTTTTTTTTTTTTACATAGAAATTTAAGAGGGTTCTTAACCAAACTGTGTATGGTATAAAGAGCAAATGAAATATGATTTTTCTTTTTGTAACGAGTTACAGTATTGCTTTAACTTTTGATGTAGAGAACCTTATGCCTTGAAATTCATGTGAAAATTCAGTTTGGATACATCAGGGTACAAGATGAATTTTTAAGGCATTTGGCACAAGAACTGAATGTATGGTGTGTTTAAAGCAGATAAGATTTCTCAAATGTAAAGATAAGTAAACGTGAGACTCGTATATGAGAATGCTCTTTATAGACTTTAGAGAGACTGGAGATACAGAAAACAAACATATTTTGAGAAGTAGGTTGTGCCTACTGAGGCTTTATGTACAATTCAGTGTAGGTTTAGGGCTTTTCATAAGCAGCTTCAGAATATCTTTTTATCACAGTTTGTCATAAAATTTGGTCCAAAATAAATATATTGTACAAAAGTGTGTTGTATTACACATTATATACAAAAGATTGACAAGTTAGAGATGATAATTCTGATAGAATAGTGATAAAAGTTACAATCAATCAGGGTATAAAAATATTTTATGAATCCACTGCAACACAGCTGATGGAGAACGTGGTGCAGGTACTGTTGTTTTTTTTTTTTTTTTTTTTTTTTTTTTTTTTTTTTAGTAGTAGTAGTAGTAGTATAGTAGTAGTAGTATACTGTAACTATTTTCATTCATATATTGCCTCAGATTGTTATTCTATTTCATGCTAAGTTTACCCCAGCACCTTTTATTTACTTGGCTGAAATTTGACCTCCAATCCCTCTCGGAAACTCCATACTACTGAAATGGCTAAGCATCTCTCAGAAAACATTTAGGTTTGTAATATATTTTACTGCAGAACAGCTCTTACAGTTTCCTCAAGGGTTGATAACTCTACTGATGGGAAAGTGCTCACAGCTGTTTCTCTAATCACCTAATTACATGCAGTTACAGAGGTACAAGTCCATTCAGTATACCTGGTAAGGTATATGGATTGAAAGGGTTGTGTCATGCATAGAATATCAGATTAGGGAGGAGCAATGTGGTTTCATGAGTAGCAAAGGGTGTATGGACCAGGTGTTTGCTTTGAAGAATACCTGAGAGTATGAATATGTACATATGTATATGCATGTGTATGTATGTATATATGTATATGTTGGTGTATATGTATGTATTGTGCATATATGTGCATGTATGTATATATGTGGGTGGATGGATGTTTCTTCATCTGCTTCCTGGCGCTACCTCGCTAACACGGGAAATGGCGATCAAGTATAATAAAGTGTAATCAAATTTACCCTGTGAATGAATTAACGGATTTAATGTGTGCAGTTCCTCAGTTAACTGTCAAAAAATGTGATAAAGGTAAAGAAAGGTAACTGGTACTTATGGCACTGACTGATGGACTTTGTGGTACAGACCACTCTGAGTGAAACTGTACCAGTCATATTGAATAATATGTCCAATTAGGTGAAATACAAAGATATTTACTTAGAAGGTGAGACAAATCTTAGAAAAGACTTGAACCACCTAGCTTTAATAATGGGGAGCATTTAGCTGTATAGATTGTGTTGGTGTTTAGGTCTTTGATACTCGTAGTAAATAATTAATTTAGTTATTATTTTTCATGTTTGTTTTTCTCAATTCTTGTGGCCTGTCAGATCATGATTTCTTGTCTCTCTCTAGTGGCGTGAACTGAATTATACATGTGATCTGATGTCGCTGGATTCTCCTAATGTAAAATCCTGTTTGTCAAGCCCAGTGCAAATGATTGTCCTTTACTTGCATAGAATATTGTACTTTCATACTAATCATCAATAGGTCACAGATATGCACTTCTGTTAATCAGTTTCAGTGATTAGTAACTATTGGATAGTGGAATTATCTCCACACTGAGAAGAATTTTTTTGATACGTATAATTATTGTGATAAACTAATGGGGCATTTAATATCCGTACAGGTATCACAGGAACTAGGGATAGCAGAGAAAGACCCCCACTTCAACAATCCATATTCAAAGCAGACTAGGCATAAATTACGAAGAAATACAGCAGCTGCTAGCCCAGCAGCCACAAAAGAGAAAAAGAAAAAATCATTCAAGAAAGGACCACAGCTTTCAAGACATTTTGGTGATTTATGATATTAGGTTCAAAAAGAAAAAAAAAATTGCACCCATCATATAACATAAGCTGTGTTAATGAAAAATTTGAAAATAAAATGTGATCTGAAATAATGTATACAAGACTTTAATAAAAATTTATTAATAACATTAAAACTTCATTGCTAATTCACTCCTGTAACTAACATTTTTTGTGAATAACCATGGAATGTTATAGTACAAAAACAAAAATAAATGTTTTTCAATATACAAAATGATATAAAGATCAATATATAATTCAGAAAAAAAAGGCATTTACAATAACAACACTGGGCAATATGCCATTCACAACACTATCAATGTGGTTATTCTGAACAATACAAAATGTTTTAATTGGGAAAATATGAGAAACAACATTTATAATATCCTGAAGAGTTGGGGCATGTCCTGCATGTCCAGCCTGCTTGCCATAAACTTAATGTGGACGCCACAGACAGACACAGGCACACACAGACCATCGTGATTACTACGCAAAACTTCTGTAATGCAAGCTCAACAAAATTTATGAAAATTTGTAATTTCTTATCCAACCTAATCATACTGTTAAGAAAAAATATACTGTACATTATCACTTTCATCTAACTGCTCTGAAAAATGTATAACAGTTCATTATGCATCAGGTATCTTTTCAGTTTATTATGAAAGCATTGCTTAATTTCAAAATAACTTTTTAACACATTGCATAAGGCTATTTCATCTGTATTACATTCAGGGTGTTCCTGAAATGTTCCCCAACAATTCAGCCAAAATAATTTTCAGTTTTTCATGCATATTACATAGGATCTTCCTTGTGTATTACTGGAAGCCCTTGACTACAGATCCACGGAGAATTTTACCTTATTAGAAACTTAAGTTAGACATAAACCTTAGGCATAACATAAAGGAATAATTCTGAGCTGAGGGTTACTGCCAATTCAGGGGGAAATGTGGAGGAGAACAGTGGAAGAGAAAACTCTTGAAAACTTAAGAATCTCGGGATTACCTTAATCTTTTGTAATAATGAAAAATCAACAGAACCTGACGACAGGAAGAGATTCACTTGGGCGCAAAAAGTTTCAGTAAAAGATATCGTGAACTGGCAGCCACAGGCTCATTAACCAGAGTACTTGATGGGCAGACGTCTCTTGAAATTAACTGGCCTATAGCTATCAGTTCACACATACGTCATGCAAACTTTTTCGTGCTCTATTGGACCTTGGCAAGAATCTCTTCTATAACGTCAGGTCCCATGAAAATTCTTTTACTAACAATTTCAAAAAGTTTTCGTGGACACTTACTGTCTCAAGGATTGTGGTTCTCTTCCAAATTCCCTTCTGAAATAGTGATGACTCCCAGAATCATTCGTGTGTTACAGCCTAAGCTTCATATCTAACATTATCTTCTAAGATAAAATTCGTCAAGAAACAGTAGACAACATTTCTGGGACATCCTGTGCATGAGTGATATACAAAATATCAAATATCATTTACAAAACAAACTGTTGGAAATCTGAATGAACATAAGAGAATTAAACTAACATGGATTATTGACATTACAAATGAAACAAAAGGTTCCATATGCACATTCAAAGCAGTGTATTGGATTACTATATTTCTTCTATTTTGTTTTTGAAATTTTGTTTTATATTACCAAAAATAAATCATAAACAATGCTGCAGAACAATCACATTTTGTAAGATCTAATTTAAGACAGGAGTTAAAAACTACTTATAACAGCAAAAAGCTCAGTAGCTCTTATCAGTCTTAATTTAATATGCACTCTCTGACAGCTGTATTGAAAAAATAAAAGTACTAACCTTTAAGCATTGTCTAAACAAAGATGAAAACCTTTATACCAATTTTATGAACACGGATACCTGATGAAAGAATATTTTACAGTAAATGTCATAATTATCCACACTTATCTACAATTATTTCCTGATGTACCCTGCTTGTAAGTGATACTGATAGTCATCTGCGAATGTTTTTATGCAAAATCAGCAATACATACAGAGGGAAATGTGGACTTTGAGACTGATTTAGAGGACAGAAGACTTTCTTTTTTTATTAAACCAATACTTTATGATCAGCTGATGCATCTTATGGGTTAATGTTCTCCCATAAGTGCTTATATATATTTTCCTCCGAAACAAACAACTTTTGCAAGATTATCCACTACCTTTTCTAACTCTCAGTACTCACCCAATCTTAAACTTTACTCTTCTATAATCTTAAAATCTGATGCATGGTTTACTGCTATTGTCATGAAATGACGATTCCATGGTTTCTAACCTCATTTCAATTCCCAGGTAACATTTGATTCTATCATTTATCCATAGATGTCACCAACATTCTCCCACCACAGGTAGAAAAATATCATGCCATAGTCACCCACATAAATCATAATAAAAGGTGTAAATTTTGTATGCTCCTGCTCTCTCCCAAAGTAAAACATCAACTAAGGAAAATTTAGTAATTCCAAAATAAAAAAATTATTGTTGTATTAACTGTTTACATTGTTTATAAATAACTGTCTTATTAACTGTGATAAAATATTTTTGTTAAATGTTTACACAAAAGAATATGGTAAAATCACATAGAAAATACATGTCGTGCAGTTAGTATAGAAAATAAAAATGCATGCCTGAAAAGTAATATAAAATGCAAACTGTGCACTGGTATATGTATAGATAGGAATAAGTATAGACCTATTTGAAATCACCTCTGGAAAAAATAAGTATCATACAGTTCCTGCCCCCCCCACCTTAATGCAGTCCATTCAAAGCCTCATCACACCAATACAGAGGAAACTGCACCAGTCTCTTTGGATTCTACTTCACTTATGCATAACATACCTACGTTCTGCAAGGAAAAAGTATTTTTGTGTTTGTTCACAGAAAAAAATAATTTATGATTAATTGTACAGTTTAAGGGTTAATCATTCTTAATTACATAGTAGGGATTCACTGGATGAAAGCTTACTCTGTTTTGGTGAAATCCAAAACTCATGTTATATTTTCCTCACGGACAAAAGCAAAGCTAATCCTCTGCTTTCATTCATCACTACATGGTTACGACTGTTCTGGCAAAACATTAACCAAAACGATATTTCAGATATGTCAACTGAAATCCTTGGATTAAGGAAGCAAGGAAAGATATTGTTTAGGTGGAAAGTGGGGAAACAAGCTGCCAATTAACTGTTTATTCACTATTTATGAATGTTTTACCCAGTTCCCTCTCCTTCAAATTCCTATGCACCTTCCATTTTTTTCTGGAAAATAATGATAATACTTACGTCACTGGTCATTAATCCTCTACATTATACCTGTAATCCAAAAAATGTAGTGATGGTGCTCAGTATAAAGTAACTGTCAATATGTGCCTTATCATGGTGTAAGATGGAAGAGTCTCATTTTGATGTCACGATCTAGACTCTAAAAATAGCAATCACACCTTAAACTTTTAAGCAAGTGTATAATAAGTGCTACAAACGAACCTGCCAAGGCAATGTATGCCAGTGACATTGGTGGAAAATTACGGCAGTGTAATTGTATATTATCAGGAGCTTGGTGCACTTGTGTGACAAACTATACATAAATACAGCCACATTAACATTTAGAAAAGTGATTGGAAAGATTATCTACCATCATATTTAACCCGTTCACTGCAGGTGACCCACTTATGGTTTCATTTTTTCCCCATTCCCTGCAGATAAGTCACATATAGTTTTAATAAATTTTTAGTTTCCTCCACCTGCATAAGTTGCCAAATACATAGGATTTTTAAATTTAGTACCTCTCCAGGTCAGTGTTTATCAAGATATCAGAACATATAGTATAACAATATCACACTCCATAAGCACCATAGGATCCGTTATTATGAATTACTGAATCAAATAGACTGGGATCAATTTAGTAAGCTTTCTGATGATGGTGACTGTCACATTTAAAGGATTAGAGACAAGAAAGAAACAACAACATTGGTGGAACAGTATACAGAAAACCCTGACCTGACAGTCATGCATGAGGGCAATCTAAATCCCATGTCAACCAACCCACATCAGCAGGCACAAGCATCTTCAACACATCTTGGCAGACCCTATTTGGTATCATATCTTACAATTCACGTATAAGCAAGTATATGTGAACATTAAAGTACTTAAAAAATTTAAGTACTCCACTCAAGAATGGGTACTTAGACCATGTGTACTCCATTATGAAAGGTTAACAAAACCAAAATATAACCTAGTTAAGGATGGTTAACAAAGATAACCAAAATATAACCTAGTTAAGGATAGCAATCCTTGGTTCTTAAGATACTGAACTTAAATTCCACTGACCTAAACTGGTTTATGTCGTAGGTTCAAAAATTCTGTCATGGGATACTCAAAAGCTAATCTGGGCTGGGTTTGGAGTGAGATTCGACCCATTTTATTACATTAAACTGGCACGGAATGAAATGTGGATGGATGCATCATGTAGGTAACTAGTTTGGCTGTCTGGCCTACCTTGACTATAGATCAATCAAGATATATTTATCTGGAAGTTGCCTGGAACTTCAAGCTTTGTAAGTTTGTTTGAAATATTCGAAATCTACAACAATTCCTCTAAGTTACAGTATTCATTTTGCACACCAAGCTCCATTCTCATGTGTGAGAGAATTTTTTCAATTTCATTTTCACTATTACATATATCTTTACTGCATACAATCAACAATCATTATCCTTAGCACTCTTATTTTACATACTCTAGCCTTCAAAGTACAGACACTGCACCTGTGCATCCATTTTGTGGTCTACATCCTCTCCTGGTACCTTCAAACATTGCTCATACATACACCTATTCTGGCACAATACTCACTGGAAAGGCTAATAGTACCATTTCATAACAATATATGTACTGAATAATTCTAGATAGCACATTACCCCTTAAATGCCAACCATCATCTGATGATCCTATATAGTATGTATGCCATCATCACATGACATATTTTCATACCTCTAGTTCCAGTATCCAGTTGACTTATTATACCATTAGTAACATACAGAAGTCTCTTCTATCACGAAGAAAACATGGGAAAAAAGTCTTCCCTCCTCAGTACTAATACAATCACCATTACTGGTGCAGAGCCATCATGCTTATGGCCATGCATAAACATGTACTGACCCTGCGATAAATGCACAGATTGATAACGTACGTCATGAAGAGGATGAACAACAAAAACATACAGATGTAGACTTATGAAAAAATATCTCAAATATTCTCCCCACAAATGCCAGCCACCCTCCCTCCCATCAATCATTTTTGATAGAACTAATGGACTATTTATAATAATATTCACGTTATTCACCACCAATGCTATGCCTGTGTATGACACAATAATAGAGGGTGAAATCAAGTTCAACAGAAAGAAAGAAACAAAACCTCCAGTAACCTCCCTACATGTTCCAGGCACTCACCCTCCTCAAACACGCATTTAGTATGTAGCGTAACGCTATATTTCTAAAGATATTCACGATATTCATCACCAACAATGTGTGGTAGTAATGGGTAGGTAACCACTTAATAGGAAGTATATTACTAGTACTACCTGCCTAGGTATCTGGGGAATTAATAATGGCTGTTTGAAGGGCCAGAACTTTAGTGGTTCTCAAGTTGCACTCCTCTGACCTAGGTAGCTGTCTTTTCTTTCTGCCTCACCCACACATGGAATTCTGGCATTCTGTCCTAAAGTATAAAATCTCTTCTTGTCACACATAACTCTTGGCAACACTTAACTCACACCACTCATTTTTCATAACTCTTGATTTTCCAGGGGTGAGCACTATGCCCTAACCCTGCCTTTAGGCAAAATGATAAAAGCAATAGATAGAAGCAGTAAAATCATTAGGTAGAAGCAGCCAGTAGGAACATTAGCCACGAACATGAGTTAGACATTAGGTACCAGTAGTCAGCAGGAACAATAGGTAGAAGTCTCTGGAAAAACTGTGCCAGAGTTGGCCTCTGCTAGTGGCCTGTTAAGAGAGAGGCACTATAGGCTAAGCAGCAGCACTAGAGTTTACCAGTCATGGAGACTCTCCTTGAGAGAGTTCCTGAAGGAGGTGGGCATTATAGACAAAGATACAGAGATTGAATGCTATGCCTGTGTATGTAAGCAGAGTGTGAAGCTGAATTAAAGAGAAAAAGAAAGAACAGTTCAAAGTCTTTCTCTTTTTACTAAGAGCTGCTTGACAAGTCACCCAGTTCACCCTCCACCCCTCTTTTGCTAGGGTACAAGACCAATGTGGAGGTATCTATACTATTCTCTGAGTAATTTGTATCATTTTTGCACAACAATCTATCATTTCATGAAGGGGAAAAAACCTTTAATGCATACAGCGAATTATTGCTTAAGGGTTAAAACAATTAACATCTTTTGGGTAGTTATGCCATTCCCCTAACATGGCAGGAAGCCTATCAAACCATACCAGTTCATAAAAGATAAACCAAAAAAAAGATCAAAGCGTAAGAAAGAATTTGAACTCATGGATAACTACCCTCATAAAAGGTAAGGCTTCTTCCTCAACAAATCAGACTAAAGTGTAAAAGTGGCTGAGGAGGTCCACCACCCTTACAAACAATAAAGATCTCCATATAATTAATAGGACTGTGCTAGACCAACAAACATAAATGGAGTTGATTTACTTACCATCAGGGTGTAGACTGGTTACAAATAATGGTAGAATGTTAAGGGAATAGTTCAGTCTAGGAGAGCCATCTGCATGGTTTTCATAGATTTCTGAAAACACTCATTCCAGCTAACCCCAAGATATATAACGGTAAACATCTCTGGGTGCAACCATACCTCTTAGAATATAAGGCTAGCAAATTTTTTCATGCACTTTTTTAAAATTTCCTACCTTGTGGATAACTGACCTCTACTGTACAAACAAAAAGGAGCTTTGTTAAATGTTCAGTTTTCTACATTCACCTTAAAAAAGGAAAAGCTGCCTACATATTTATTTGCACAAACAATTATAAACATACTCTACAGTGCAGTTAAAAGTTACTGCAAAGAAAATCATTTATCTATTTATTGATATCAATGCAATCTAAAACCAAAGCTCTACATTGAAGTTGTCTGTTCCATTATCTGAATTACCATTATTCTTTGAGGGCAAAAAAGGTTAACTAGAATATCAAGGATGCTTGATCTGAACAAGAAGTAAGAGAGGTTTACTTTTAAATAAGCAAGTTAGAGTGATTAATGTTCACAGACATGATAAAAACACAAGCTTCTTTTTAGAAATAGTAGTAAATAATTTACTAAAATGATAGTAAATTTCTGTATATAAAATATGAACTAAAGTCTCTACTGGAATATGATACGAAAAACTTGTTTAAAAATACTGATAAATACCAACCAAAAAACTGCTAAAATATAAGTAAACTGACAACTAAATCAAGTCACCTTTTTATGAAAATAATAAAGTGAAATAAACAGTATATTACAAAATATTTCATGATATGGATAAAGCAAAATTTTGAAGAAAAAAAAATATAAACAAGCAAGGCATGAAGTGGTTAATCTGAGGTGATTCACCTTCTAACCAATTTGATTGTGGGAAGCCAGACATGACTAGATACTTACACATTACCATGAAAATAAGAAAAGTAAATAAGAAAGATAGAACACAGATGACTTCAAGTCATGCCTTGTTACCACTGTCTTCATTCTGTAATGAAAAGGATATGAAGCCGACAGAAAATATGATATATCTGGGGGGGGGGGGGGAAAAAAAAAAGGGGGGGGGGGGGGGGGGGGG
>JAYMFT010205635.1:0-11598 GCA_038088735.1 Panulirus argus | reverse complement strand
CGCAACCATATAATATTGTTGGAACTACTATTCCTTCAAACATACCCATTTTTGCTCTCCAAGATAATGTTCTCTCTCCTTCCACACATTTTTCATCGCTCCCAGAACCCTTGCCCTCACCCCCTCCCCCTATGATTCACTTCCGCTTCCATGGTTCCATTTGCTGCCAAGTCCACTCCCAGATATCACTCCTCCCTCAACCCTGCTGAACCTAATAACCTTGCTGTTATTCACATTTACTCTTAACTTTCTCCTTTCACACACTTTTCCAAACTCAGTCACCAAATTTTGCAGTTTCTCACTCAAATATAGGGGAAAAAGAATACTTCCCACGTACTCCCTGCATGTCGGAAAAGGCGACCAAAAGGGGAGGGAGCGGGGGCTGGAAATCCTCCCCTCCTGTTTTCACTTTTCCGAAAGAGGGAAGAGAGAAGGGTGCCAAGTGAGGATTTTCCCTCTAAGACTCAGTGCTCTGTTCTTAGTGTTACCTTGCTAACGTGGGGGGGGGGTTATCCCGTGTTAGCGAGGAAGCGTCAAGAACAGAGGACTGTGACTTAGAAGGAAAATCCTCACTTGGCCCCCCCCTTTTTTTTCCTTCTAAAAAAAAGAGAGAGAGAGAGAGAGAGAGAGAGAGAGAGAGAGGGGGGGGGGGTTCCAGTCCCTGACTCCCACCCCTTTTAGTTGCCTTCTACGACAACAATCATTCGTATGGAGAAAGGCCACATTCACTCATATCCATTCTCTATCTCATGTGTAATGCAGAAACTGTCAAAGGTGGCATCAATTACACAAACTGTGCACTTCCCTTCCCTATCATGTCTGCTATGTAAATGAGAGTGCCTGCCCTCTGGAAGCTTTCGGCATTCATATATTCCTCCCTCCCTATCCCTTGATGTTGTGGTGGGAATCCTTAATGCAAAGATATTTGTCTAACATCTTTGTTTACATGGTAAAGATCACTGGTTGTGAATGTTTAAAGGTTAAAGAACAATGCTACTCATAGTAGTTCAAGATCCTGAGATAAAGCTCTAAACATTTCAATTAAGAGAAAATACTGAAATGAGACAACAAACCTGTAAACGATATCCTTGTCCTGGCCAGAGTGACAATTCGCTGGTAACCTGATCAGTTAACAAGTGGCCTGATACAAAACCAGATTCCTCAACCCATGACAGTAGATACTCCACCTCTCCTGACCCACGTGGTTCCCATGCCACAGTAACCTCAGCCAGTGTACCAAGGTGTAAGTCCACAACCTGAATGATCCAAGAAGGATCCACCTGGAAAATATAAAAAAAATTAAGATTACATATTTCATGGAAACAAGCTTTCAAGTCATATGTGCCTATAACTGATAAAGATAATTTTTTCTCCACTTTAAATGTAATGGTATATGATTCTCATTTCAAGAATTTTCAGAATCTTCTCATAATCTACACAGAATTTCATGCTCCTGAGTAGAATAGTTTATGTTTACTGTAAAAATCTATTAATACTACACCAGAATTAAAATTTGTAGTTTTAACTATGTATGAACCTTAACTCCAATCCTAGTTCCATGGAGTGAATTAAGTACATAAAGTCTGTAAAATC
The DNA here is from genome assembly GCA_038088735.1 of Panulirus argus. Taxonomy (NCBI): domain Eukaryota; kingdom Metazoa; phylum Arthropoda; class Malacostraca; order Decapoda; family Palinuridae; genus Panulirus; species Panulirus argus. Next base: position 10,005 of record JAYMFT010205635.1, on the reverse strand, counting down.
ACTCATACACATCCTAGTGAGTCATACATATCTCTGACACCCAGTGTTATGACAGTGAAGTGTCACAATGATGCATATTCATTCACTTTGCACATTGACTCAAGTGGGCTGAAAATATGCCATAACTAAAGTATTTACAAGAGCTCCAAATTATTAAAGAATAAACATTAATTTTCAGGAGACATGTCTTAGTTCTCCATTTCCTATTACCAAATTTCTCTTAATTTTTCATTTGCAAACTGATTTAGCTAGATCATCAAAAATAACAAAATCTGACTCGTTCAAAACATTATCTGTTACTTACCGAGGCAACATGTGGAGATTTATCACTGTTATCATAACTATTAGCCACTTTTGGGTGGGACTGATCAGCTGGGAGGTTTGGGGTGTAACCAAAGGTAAGCACTGAGAAGTTGTCATACACATGGCTGGTAGAGCTGTCTCGAGAATCACTTGAGACTGAGGTGTGATGAGGGATTTTGATCTTGGTATTGCTGTCTGGATAGTCTGGCTGTGATGGTGGCTGTGTCCTCACTGGGTTCAACTTTTGTGAGAAAGAATCAGGTTATGGAAGGATAATCCTGGTATTATGTCAATATTGGTTTAACATTAGTAATATAACTATAATGTACAGTGTATACTCTGCATCACTTGCCATAACCTTAATGCAAAAACAGCTTCTATAGGAACAGCCTGTGCACAGAAAAGGTAACTAGGGTTTTAAACGGACAGCTTCAGTTGCTTAGTGTACATGTAAAAACTAACATTTTTGACTATACAGAAAACTAACTGTTTTTAATGTCCAGTTTTAATCCTAAGCTGTGGAATTAATTTCCAGCTGCACTGCCGAGGACTGTGAATTCTCCTGTAAAATATGAAAAAGTAACTGGTCTTTTTTTTGCTACTTTTTATTATTAAGGCAAGACCGAAAGTTTTCATATATGACTATTATATTTCTTAAAAACCAATATTTGAAAAAAAAAAAAAATTTTTTTTACACCTCTGGTGCCCATTCCCTCTAGGAACTCACACCAATGGGGTAGCCATGGCAAAAGAGTTTCCCCTAATCCCTGTCCTTACATGCCTCCACCACACACAGCATTCCACGTATTCTTCCACCATTTATCTCCAACTCTAATTCCCCATGTCACAGGTGGTCTTCCTCTCATGCCAGCACATTTAATTGTACTATGATACACTATCCTTGTAAAATCCCCATCTTTCATTCTTTTCACAGGCCCAAATCCTCTGTTCCTTAATCCTTTCTTCACTTCCATACCTACATCTCTGCCCTTCATTATTCTATTGCAAGACCTAATGACTCTTCTACCTGTAGCACTCTATCTCCCTTATCTGTCCTTCCTTATCACCAAATCTACCCAAGATAGCTCCTAAATACTTAAATTCTCTCACCTCTTCCAGTCTTTCTCCCCCCATATCTGTAACACAGTTTTTAGTACACTTTCTTGCTTCACTCTACAGCATTTCGCAAAATCTATACTTTCACTTTATTTTCTTTCAAACACTATTACTTTACTCTTACTTGTATTTACCTTTAATCACCTAAGCTTACACGCATCATCAAACATACTTACAACCTTCTGCAACTCCTTTTCACTCTCAGCAAACAACACAGTATCAACCGCAAACAGGCTTGGCCCTAACCCCCATACCTCACTCCCATACTCCATCTCTTCACCCCCCTTCTCTAGTTTTGCTGTAACCTCTCTTATCATTCCATCGAAACATGTTAAAAAGCCACACTGGCATCACACAGCCCTGCCTCACACCCACATGTATTATGAAACTTTCACTCAACTCTCTATCCACTCTTACACATGCATTTGCTACTCCACTGAAGGCTTTCACACCATCCAACAGTTATTCCCCTACCCTATATATTGTTAACATATCTCATAAACCATTCCCCTCAACACTGTAATATGCTTTCTCTGGATCCATAAAAGCTGCACACACCTCCTTACCTTTTGCTTCAGACTTTTCCATGGTTACTTTCACCACAAAAATCAGATCTACATATCCCCTACCTTTCCTTAAAACCCCCTTGCTCCTCACTTATTCTACATTCAGTCACTTCCATCATGGTATCAATGAACACTCTTGCATATACTTTTCCAGGTACACTTAATAGATTTATTCCCCTAAAACTGTTACATACATCTTTGGCACCATATCAGTAGGAAAAACAAAAAGGCAAGCTACAGTATAAATTCTGTTGAATACAAAAGGTAAATGAGGGAAAAGACTTGGAGATAATAATCTCTGGTGACCTAAAACCAAGCAGTGAAAAGAGTGAACAAAATTCCAGGATTCACAGGTTAGGTCTTCAAATTTAAGTCAAGGGAAATTATTCTTTCTCTTTACAAAACACTGGTTCATCCACATCTTGAATATAATGTTCAGTTCTGGTCATCCTACCTAAAAAAAATACATAAAATAGAGAGAGTACAACACTGAGCTACCAAGATGATTCCTGGACTGAGAAACAAATCCTCTGAGATCAGATTAAATTAACTGAATCTATTTAGCTAAGTAAAAGGAGGTTAAGAGATGATCTAATACAACTATTCAAAGTGATAAGAGGCTTTGATAATTTTGATCTATCACATTACTTAAGACTTGATTCGTCTGATTTTACATGAAGTAATAAATACAAACCCGTGGGCAAATGTTTTACCTTAAATAAGGCAAAGTACTTTTTCTTCAACAGGATCAATAACATATGGAACGATTTGCCAAACAGAGTTGATAGCAGTGCTACAGATACATTTAAGAACAGACTTGATAAATACATTATGTTGAGTCCAAATATTTCATTATTTGTGCCTCCATCGTCATAATAACAATTTGCAGGTTATTCTCTGAATTATCTTTATACCTTCTAACTTATACAACAATAATCTGTGAGTTTCTGATCTCTTCCACTATTACAAATAGCCTCAAAAGGACCCAATAGTGTGTTGGTATTTGATTTCCTTTGTATTTTTTTGTACGAGAATTCATAATATACTGAGCAAATACATCACATACTGTGTTGGCTAAACTTATTTTGGAAGGCTTGACAATCCATTCACTCCCCCATCCCACTTCACTCCACCACCACCTACCTCAATCCCTACTCACCAGCATTTTCATTAAGAATCATTAAATATCAGCCAATTTACCAGTAAAATAGTGAAAACTGCTGAATCAGACAGTCTAATTTACAACATGAGAGAGTGTGATTCTTTGACAGTAAGCTGTTTCAGATATAATGAAATTTTCTGGTCCAGAACATAACCCGGTCCGGAACATAACCCCTCAATAAAAGGTGTCATTCACTCACTCATACAATGACATTCCACTATACCAAAAGACTGCCAGGAACATAAACTCATCATTCTGCGAGGAAACCCCTGCATAACATACCAAAACAAGACCCTTGAATCCACAAAATGTACCACAAATTACTCCATGGTTTACCTTGATCACTTCATATGACCTAGTTCAGCCCAATGAAAGTACAAACATATAATGCATAAAAGTGTTATCATAAAAACATATATACACAGATTAAGGGCATTATCCCTCTTGTTGTGAAGAACAGATATATCTGAATAACTTTAAATATTTAATACCCACTGGCTACAAAATTTGGATTTACTCTCAGTTAATGGATAAAGTTTCCCTCTACTGTTATATTCCGGAATATTCCCCTGTACCTGAAACAACTGCCTACTCTGCATATGTGCTGCCATCTGTGAAACCTGGATGTTTTTATGCCTCAAACCACATACATATACAATATTTTGAATATATATTTTTCAAAGAATTTATTTAGCAGTATTTCACAATTTTGTATAGCATGTTGTATGTGACTACCAAAACATACAGTGAAGGATTAGCTATGAATATGAAAATTGTGTAAAAATATGGACTACTGTTTTTCTGTACAATACTGTCAAATTTGAACGGACATTTAGATTCTATATCAAAGACTGCTTTATCATATCTTGGATATTATCTAAATGATTCTCTTTTATATTCTGTACTAATTTCAGCCTCTTATTGACTGTTTTAACTACATGCCATTTACTGGAAAATTCTTTTATCATTTTTCTCATTTTGTTTTTAAATCATTATTTTTCACAATCCAGTACAGTTTACAAAGAATATCATTGTAAGATATAAAAAATACAGCTTCTTTCAAACCTAAGAAAATAATAAAAATGGTCTATTTCATACTTTTCTGTTTGGGTGGATAACTGACCCTTTATGGGAAGAAGCCTTACTATTTATTGTGCATGGAAAGGGTTAATCTTAAAACACATATGCATATCAACAGGACTAAATTACCAGTACCAACCTTGTAACCATATGGGACCACAGAACTAGGCATTTCCTCTTGATGGAGGGGGTCCTCATAGTCTAGTGTATCACCGTTGTGAAGGTGACCCTTAGAAACGTCATTCAAGTGGAGGTAAACCTCAGAGACAGCCTCAAGTCCCTGCTGGCTGACAGCCAAGAGACGCACTCGTTGTATACCTCTCATCCCACGAGGGATCAAGGCACTGGTGGATGATGTCTGTTGTGACAAAGATGTAGGACTGTCATGTTGCACATATTATAACACTGATGCATATTTTAGGGATGAAAGTCATATCACAGTAACTAGCAGCATCTTACTGTGATGAAAGCAGTATGAAAAAGAAACATATTTTATAGCAATGCAAAAGTGATACTTTCATAAGGTTCTGCAAGATACTGTATACTCAAGTAAGGTACAAAACAGGCAGGTAATTCTAAATTAAGGATAATCATATACAAGCAATAACTTAGTGATGCAGGAGATATTACAATGAGGCAACCAAACTTTTAGAGAGAAGGGATACATCATAGTGATAGAATATCTGTTGTTGAGATATAGTGTAATAATGTAGGATCAGTTATGAATGAGGTAAACAGCTAGAGGAGCTTTGAAGAACAGCCATTTAAAATATGCTACAATGAGATATTACAGTGATGCAGGCAATACTGCAGTCCCAGAACATACTATTGTGATCCAAGACAATATTGTTAGGTGATGGAAAATATATTCTGTCGAGATACTGCAAAATTATGTACATTACTGTGATGAGTGATGCATTATAAAGCCAAGTAACATACAGAATTAACAAAATAAAGGCAAGACAAGCTGCAAGATAGCAGCCTATGGGGAAGGAGAGTTACTGCTCATCAAAATAATACACAAACCGTGAAAACTGTCTTAACCTTTCCCTCTTTCTGGTGAATTTTCATAAGACAGGAGGAGAGTATTCAAACCTCTGTCCTATGATAAGCCAAGGTATAGCCCATCTTTGCTTTCTTTTTGTAAAAAAAAAAAAAAAAAAAAAAAAAAAAAAAGAAGAAGAAGAAGAAGAAGAAGAAGAAGAAGAAGAAGAAGAAGAAGAAGGAAAAACTCTAACGAAAAAGATCAGGAGAAGCAGTTGATCTAGGACTCTAAAATCATCACTGTCTGATGATATATCTAAACTAATATGCTCATGTAAACATATGTATAATGTCACCCTACCTGTGCAATTTCTCTCCATCCTCCGTCACCATGCATCAGCAGCACATATATGATGTCACCTTGTGAAAAAGGAGTAACACTACCAGACCAATCAGGGTTGTCCCAAGTCACTTGGTTTCTCCCACTGGTTCTAGGTGGGGGAAGATAGGCAGGTAGTTGAGGTGGGGGTGTGCTTTGGTATGGAGTAGCACTGCCTCTCTTGTCTAACGATTTGTCCATATAGAACCCACAGGCAACTTGGCATCCAGGAAACTAAAATCATAAAACAAATTTGATTTGAAAATATATGAATACTTTAGGAAGCATTTGATAAACAAATACAAAGACAAATACCCATCAAGACCCTAAAACTCCCATCACTATCACTGACATCGACACAAAATACACAAATCCACCCTAGACGAACTAAATCTACTAATGCATAAAACCTCATCTTTACAATAAACATTTTACTTCTAAACTACACATCAGTAACATTAAAAACACATAAAAGTATTCAATTTACTGAGCTTAAAAAATGCAACTTTTACATAGTCCTCATCCAATAAACCAGACTTACACCCAGATCCAACCTACCTCTCCTCTACAAATATACACAACTCTATGAAAACATGGACAACAAGGGCAACGAGGAGAATTCAAAATAATTAAACACTACAATATCACATTCACCACACCATCCAACACACAAAGCTTCACAAACATTGACAACACTTTTGCAATATCTATAAAAATATACATCTACAATACCATACCTACACACCCCCTCCTAACCACCTGACCAGGGCCCATGAGAGGAATTTTATCAGGGGGTACAAAGTTTCTTTCGGGTCCCCTGACCAGGGCCCATGAGAGGAATTTTATCAGGGGGTACAAAGTTTCTTTCGGGTCCCCTTCCCTTCTCCATTAGTCATCCTGTTTTTAGCCATTATGGTTTTATGCCATGAGCTGTAAGCCCTAAAAGGGTTTGGAAGATGAAAGAGGGGTGGAATGGAGCACTCTGTTGATTTTCTGAGATTCCAGGAAATTCCTGGGCCCCTTTAGGACCCCTGAGCCTGGGTACAATGTACCTGCTGCACCCCACTCTCAGAGGCCCTGCAGCTGACCGCCTCAATGCACTCATCTACAACAAAGCCTGACCAGCACATCCAACACCTATCTATGTGGAGAATTACAAGACAATGATAGAGCTGAACTCAACATTCCAACCCAAGACCCCTGGGGTGAACAACTCATACACTAAATGCTTATCTTGAATGTTCTAAATTTATGCGACAAGACTCCCAACACACTATCCTGCATCCAACCTTACCAGACAAAACCTTTCAAATACCAGTTCTGCACACAAGGTCCACCAGGAGCATATGACACATGAAATCTATTCTGACCATAGTTTTTACCTATTTACATAACACTTTACCAAACCGTCCAAACCCGTCCACCTATAAAAAAAAAAAAAAAAAAAAAGGGGGGGGGGGGCTGGCCAGCATTCACACAATATCTATTCATTTGGTAATACAGGTATATTTAAATGATACATAAAATACTGCCAAGGATGAAACAAAGGCATAAAATTCTTGTTATGATAATGGTCCCAGTGAACAAATACAAAATTTATGACTTGGGCAAACATGGACATAATTGGTTAACACAAGATAATATAAAAAGCAATGATTAGAAAATAAAAACTACACACTCCTAAAACTAGTACATGGTAAATAAAGCCACTATGGTTAATGACTAAAACTTGTGCCAATGAATAGTACTTAATCTTGCTTCATAAAAATACATAGAATCCATAATCCAAAACTTCATTTTGGATGATATATGATCTCTGAATCATGCTATCAAATTTTACACCAACACTTTCAACGTCAAGGACAAACAAAGAAATATAAACCACACTTTTCCCCACAAGTTTTACTGTCAGAGTGCATTCTCGTTAAAGAAACTTTCACCCCAAAGTAGTTCATCCAGTCCCTAATACTAATTGTAATACAGCACTGAAACTGCTGGAATACTAGACAAGGGGTCCCTTAATTATGTTATTATAATAGTAACAATACCACTGATAATATTCTATCACTGGAAAGTGGAGAGAAAATATTCTATCCCTGTATTCCCTGCATGCTGCTGAAGTAACTGAGAAGGCCAGGAGTAAGGGGGCTGGAAACCTTCCCATTCTCATATTTAAATTTCTAAAAGAAGCTGGACACAAGAATGAATCAGGTGAGGAGTGCTTATCCTTCTGAACAGTTCAGCTTGGGGTGTCTGAATGCCTATGGATGTATCCACAATGACGAGAAAGGACTGAGAGGTATTATGTTTGAGGAAACAAAACTCAAGGGTAAGGGAAAACAATGGTTTAGGAATGTTTTACTAGCATAATCAGAGGTTCCAGTTAGAGTGAGACCCAAGAAAGAGATAGCACTACTGCTGAAGCATGAGCTGTGGGAATGTGTAAAAGAGATAAGGCAGAGAGTTTCAGAATGATGTTGGTAAAAGTTAATAAAATGCGAGAAATGAGTAATTATATAAGCTTGATGGCTTCCTTAAGATAGATCAATCATGGGCATGAAGGGCCTTTGGATATGATGAAATGATTTTTGCAATGTCCTTGCTAAATATCACAATTCCAAACCAAAAACTGCAACTTTGAGCAAAACAACTTTAACCAGGGATAAACCTATTAGGAAATCTATTGGTTACGTTCCTATTCCCTTAGGAACTCCGAGATCAACTACATTCACGTAAACTTAATAACTGCACCTGCAGAAACACAAATTAACATTTGAAATACTTTCATTTAACTAATTACTCTATGTAGGTTAACTGGTTTTAACATATATTTATCTTAGCCGTTTGGCAGGCCTAGCCTAGGAGAAGCGTAAGTCTAACTGTGGCTTCCTCACACTATACCTACAGTATGTGTCGACTCTGCTCAGGTTTAAATCCTGAGCGCAGAAACCTGTAGTCCACAATCAACACAGCTGTTCATCCTCCCCTAGGGGAAGGTTGCTATACTCGGTACCTGGCCTGGTACTATGTAACGCTTACAGAATATAAAAAAAAAAGTCGATTTGAGCATTCAATTGCCCGTACCTCAAAACTAACGAATATTTATATCAGGAAAAAAAATATCACTACTTCACTAACATTACCAGGTACAATGGGGCAACTGATCTACGGTACCCCTTGTAAACTCAAGTGTCTGGTGGTGTGCATCATCCTTTATGAACGCGCCTCCATTTCATTAAGGCAGTAAGTGCTGTTACCTGTCTGTAGCACTTCTTGCTTGTGTTTTAAACACTTACCTGTTGAAAGGAAGTGCTTTGTACCTGAATGCAGTTTTATTCAGGAATAGTAATGCCGGTGGCACCTCGATATTGAGGAACGTCGCCATCTTTAATGTTTTGATATCAAACAACGCCATCTACTGAAAATTCCTGTAAGCATGAGTGCATTTGTGTGGGTGTCAAAGAAATGACAATAATTATATTTGAATATTACATTTAGCTGTTTCCATAAGAATATAAAACTTCTGATGTTTTCAAAGCAATGTAATATTCAAATACGATCACTGTTAATTCTTTCATCCTTATCCAAATGCATTCTTGTTTACAACATTGGCGCTGTCGATACCAAAACATTCCAATTTCCAGGTGGCAACCAACCCGATGGCTAAAGTAAAATTAAGCATACTGTTAAAAAATTAAAGGTCAACTATAATTAAAACACCTCCTCTACAGACTGAAATATGCAAAACAATAGCAAGAAGTGCTACAGGTAATGCACTTTTGGCTACTTTATCAACACAACACAAGCGTAGCAATTGAATGAGGTTTTATCATGTACAATATATAAAAAAAAATATGAAGAAAACTTAACAGCTTACTTATGTACATATTTTTCATGCTACCTTAAAATCTTACGAAGCAAAGCCATAGTATTTGAGGTCAAAAGGAGAAATATCGAATTGAAAGTGGCTAACGAAACAAATATGTCTTAGTCAACTAAACACAGCACAATACTACTATAGTTAACCATCCATTATTATAGCTACGTTTTCTTTTAGTGCGGCACACACTCTAACCATTCTCTATGACTGAGAATATTCATAAAAGGGTAACGACAAATATTTTACTATTTTTTCCTGTTTTTATGGGTAATTTTATTTTTCTTACTTGGCCAACGATGTAAAAATGAAAAAACCTTGAATGGGGAGACGTTAAACACACACGCAAACATTATTCATATATATATATATATATTATATATATATATATATATCTATATATTTTTTTTTTTATACATATTCGCCTTTTCCCGCGTTAGCGAGGTAGCGTTAAGAACAGGGGACTGAGCCTCTGAGGGAAAATCCTCACTTGGCCCCTTCTCCGTTCCTTTTTTGGAAAAGCAGAAACTGGAGGGGA
>JAYMFT010205624.1:0-11598 GCA_038088735.1 Panulirus argus | reverse complement strand
AAAAAAAAAAAAAAAAAAAAAAAAAAAAAAAAAAAAAAAAAAAAAAAAACATAAGAAAGACAAGAAAGAATATCACTAGTGAATCTCGCTTAATGAAAGCCATACTGGTGATCAGAGAGGAGACTGAGATTCAAGATGTCAGAAGATATGAGAATTGAGGGATTCAGAATTTGGAAACAGTAGCTGTCAAAGCAAGAAGACAACAGTTAAAGGGGTTAGAATGATCATACTTCTTTGAGATGGGATGTACTTACACGTAATTAGTAAGAATGATAAGTTCTGGTTTTTAAACAAAAACGGAACAGACAAGCAAGCACAGGTGCAAGCATGTTAATTAAGGTGCTGTGAGCTAACTCAGGAGTAGGATAAGCCAAGTTAGGGCAGTGTGGGTTAGGAGAAAGGTGAAGTAAGCCAAGTTGAGGTATTGTGGGCTGATGAAAGTATTACAGTCCAGGGTACGGTTATGTAAGTCATATGCAAGGCAATACAGAACAGGTTACGATGATTTGCTATGGATCAGAGACAGAATGGGGCAGAAGAAAGGCAAGATAAGCCAAGTTTAGGACCTTAGTGTGGATTGGAACAAAAGAGAACTAAAACAAGTTTAGGAGGCATGGTCCAGATGAAAGCTGTAGAGGGCTATGTTAAAGAGACAAAGGCTATGAAGAGTAAGATAGGCTAACTTAAGGTGTGGGCCATGTGAAAGTTGTAGAAGGCCAAGATGAGGTGTTGGCAATACGACAAGTGAGGTAGGCCTTATCAAGGTATAGGCCCTATGAAAGATGTGGTATGCTAGGTTATAGTGGTATGAGACAGATGCAAGGTGAGGAAGGCCAGGTATGAAACCATGAGCTAAACAACAAGTGAGTTATGCCAAGTTACTGTGGGCCACAAGAAAGGTGAGGCAGGCTAAGTACTAAGTATGAGTGTCTGTGTGCTAAATGGCATTAAGGTTAGTTACCTCGAGGAATAAAGGGCCGAGCCGCTGGGTGGGGAGGAGTGTGGGCTTGGAGGAGGACACCTCACCCTGCTGCACCGCGTCTTCCCCCGCCCCCTCCGCCGCCTTGATGCGCTGGATCTGGAAAACAGAAATATTGTTCATCAGACATGCTCATACACTAATCCACTCAAGAGTATGGAAGAAAAAAAAAATAAATAAATAAATCATCATTCACAACAATACAAACCCTCATTACAGCCTGTACATATATCATGATTATATATTCAATAATCAACATTTAAACATTATGGATACTTTTAAGAGGTATACTTGCATAATATAAGTGGTAATAAAATAAAAAACCTAACCTAACCTATGGTTGTAACAAAGATAAATAATCATTATTAGTTAAAAATTAATACTAAAAAAATACTGTATTGTTAAGTTTTTGGCAACCAGTGTGAATAAAGATTAGCAAGATTACTGTACTACAGATGGGTACCCCAAAAAAAAAGGACAGTGATTTTTAACAAATACCACTGTATGTACTGTGGTATATCCGGCACCTGTATAACAATGGAGGTTATGTTCTTGGAAATCTGTTGCTCTGGCGATCTGTTATTGGACTTAGATATCAAAATCCATGTTATAAGGGAGGTCACATTCCTGACCAAAAATCACTTGTAAATAGACAGTTCACAAAAAGCATACCATTCCTATATCGCAGTCTAATACGATAAACTTTACACTACCAGAATCAACTATTGCCATACTGTTGGTAAATCTGGCAATATTCATTTCAATTTACCAAGAATGCTGGAAATGAAGATTTGAGGTGGTGTTGGAGTGGGATGGGCGTGGAGTAATATTTACTTGAAGGAAAAGAGTAGGGGTCTAAGCTTATATACGATGCTTACCAAATTATCTGATTCAGCAACTGTTTCAACTGGATAGAGTGGAGGAAAAGTGTGTCTTTATCTTTTGAAAAGGTTGTCCAATGTCAGTTGTACGGCCTACCTTTTCCTCTCTTTAAAAATTTTGTTACAGGTATATGAAGCATCTGCATGCTTTCTAATGAACACCAAGGTACATTCATGGTCAGGATCCAAGTTATTAAGGAGTGCTACAGCTTTGCATAAATAATCAAACACTTCTGCTAAATCCTTGGTTGTGATTGTGGCCATGGTAAGAACTGCACCAGGATTGGTATCTTCCCTCTTGGAGTTTCTCTGCCTTCAACTTCATGAGTTCCTTAGAGGTCACATCCTCAGAATGTGACTCCAGCAACTCAATCACATTCTGCTCTGCAATTTCTTCAAAGTCAACACTGTTGGTATGAGAGGCAATTGTCTGTTGGATCTTTGGCACTGCTTCTTCCTACCCATAATCTGAGAAACCATGCACACACTTGGGTCGTGGCTTAACCATAACATTGTTCATTGTTGTGTGTTTAACCTCATCCCACAATGATGTGATGATGTTCACATCTTTGATGTTGCATTTCTTTCATCATTTCCTGATCAAAGTCCCATCTCTCCATCTGTAACACTAAGGAGTTGCAGAAGATCCTCCTTAGGTAATATGCCTTTAAGATGGAAATCACATACTGATCCATGGGCTGGAACAAGGAAGTGCTTTTTTTTTTAGGGAAGATTCATCTCAGTAAGTTGCTAAGGATGGTTCACTCAACTGTATAAAATAAGCAATGCTTATTAGACAAACTGTTTTTAGCACTGTAGCACTTTAAAGCTGCAAAGAAATACCTTGTAACCCAATTGTTAAAAAATATTCTGGATAACCCATGTCTTATTTGAATACCAGATCACAGGTAGGGCAGACTTCATACAGCCCATTAAAATCCTTTGGTTTTCTGAATGAAACACTAGCAAGTGTTTAAATCTTAAAATTGCCCTTAGCATTCCCTTCTATTAGATATTAGAAGTGTCAAATGGCACCTGGAGTAGATTGCATTATGGCTGAAATGCTGAAGTATGGAGGAGAAAGTGTGACAGTGGATGCAACTTATACGTACTTTAGCATGGAAACAGAAGGTTATGCTTTAGGATTGGGTGAAAGCAATCATTTTTCCTTTATTTAAAGGAAAAGGAACTATGGATGTATGTAGCAATTATAGGGGAATAAGTCCATTAAGAATACCTGGAAAAGTGTATGAAAGAATATCAACTGAATGATGAAAGTGACTGTATACAGAATAAGTGAAGAACAAGGGGGTTTTAGGTAAGGTAGGGGATGTATGGATGAGATTTTTGTAGTAAAGATGACCGTGGAAAAGTATTTAGTGAAAGGTAAGAAGTTGTATGCAGCTTTTATGGATCTGGAGAAAGTGTAAGACAGAGTCCAGTGAAATTCTTTGTGAGATGTGTTAAGGATATATGTTACAGGGGGACAACTGTTGGTTGGTGTAAAAACCTTTTTAAGAGGAGCAAATGCATGTATAAGAGTGGATGGAGAACTGAGCGAAAGTTTTGAGATACATGTATATAGGTGTAAGGCAGAGATGTGTGATGTCACCATGGCTTTTTAATACATATATGGATGGAGTGATAAGAGAGATGAAAGCAAAACTAAGGAAAATGGGTGCAGAGATAAAGTGTGGCAGGTGATACAGTGCTGTATGAGGAGAGTGAAGAGGAGTTACAGAAGGTTGTGTGTTTTATGTGTGTAAATGGAGGAAACTAAAGTTAAATGCAAGTAAAAGTAAAGTAATGGTGTTTGAAAGGAAACGGAGTGAAAGTATAGATTTTGTAAAACCATACACAGTGAAAGAAGCAAGTGTACTGAACTGCTGTGGGAATGGGGGGAAAAAAACAGAAGTGAGGGAACTGAAGTATCTGGGAGCTGTCTTGGGTAAGTGTGGTGATATGTAAGGAGAGGTAAGAGAAAGAGCAGTACAGGGTAGAAGATTCACTGGGTCCCTTAATAGGATAATGAAGGGTAGAGGTGTAAGTATGGAAATGAAGACAGGATTAGGGGACAGCATAGTCCTCCCAACCCTGACCTATGCAGCCGAAACATGGACATGGAATGAGGCACAGAGGTCAAGAATCCAGGCTGTGGGAATGAGCTGTTTGAGAAGAGTATGTGGTGTGACTAGATGGAATAAAGAAAGAAATGAAAGGATGTATGAAAGATGTGATATGGCAAGGAATGCAAAAGGAGTGATTTGTGGAGTGGTAGAATGGGTGAAACGTAATAACTTGAGGTGGTTTGGGCGTGTGGAAAGAATGCAAGAGTGGGAGTTTGCAAGGAGAGTGCGTGATAGTACAATTAAAGGGGTTGATTTGAATGGAAGACCACCTGTGACATAGGCAAATAGGGTGGAGGAATATTGGAGGGAGAGAAACAGAGGAAGAATTTTTGGAATGGTGTATGCAAGGGAGGCATGTAAGGACAGGGATAAGTGGAGACTATTTTGCCATGGCCAACCCTTGATGGGAGTTAACAGGCATCATAGATATAGATAGGTAGATAGATAGATTGTACAATTGTACTTTTGTTAAGAGTTTTGGAGACTTTTGTATATACTCATGATTTATGTGCTATGATAAGGGTGGGAGATATGTTAATGCTTGCAGTATATATTGTAACTTAAAATTAAATAGTTTGACTTTTTTTTTTTTTTTACTGCTTCTACATGAGTGTACCTGCAAAGATAGAACATGTTAATCTTTTCACATCAAGCTTTCCTAGCTAAGGCAAAATATATTGTGTGTTCATGTATTTGGTAGTCAAAACAGCATGGAGAATTCTGTACAACTTTTTTGAGCTATTCTTCAAAGTCTTCTACACTTGAAGATATGGAGATGATTAAGAAATTAAATGCCTAGGAAAGATTTTGCATGTGCCACCTTGCTGAGCCTGGATGTCATACATGATACTGAGATACTATTGATATATGTAGAATTTCACAGCAGTGTCATGTGTGTTTCCTTCTTTTCATTACTTTTGTTGCATTTATAAGCAAGGTGGATTTAACTTTTTATGAAAAAAAATAATTTCAGTTTGTACTGTTCTGTTTTAACAAGGTTAATGGTAAATGAAGTTCACTTATCTCCTCAGACCTGTATATCCTGCTGAGGATACTGGAGGAGATGATGGTGACATTGAAGATGAGGCAGAACTAACCCTTGACAAAGTGGAAGAGGAAATGATGGCTGAGTATGATGATGATGATGAAGAAGAAGAAGAAAATATTCTACATATGGATGATCTTAAGGACCTGACTGCACAGAAGGTAGTCTTTAAAATCATTGATAATTATCAAATTATTATGAAAGTAATTTGACAAATGCATTTGCCTTATCTCCCAAATTGTCAAAGTATATTCTTCTTTAAAGATCAACAATTCCCATAAGAAAAAAGATTTAGTATAAATGGAGGAAAATATACATTCATTGGATAGAAAGTATAAGTAATTTCATGACTGGTTATTGCAGTCACAGTATTTGAATTGCTTCTATGATGGTAATACAAAAAGTTATAAGTTTTCTGAGTGTGCTGGGTAAGTTGTATGGATGAGTGGTGACTGAGAGGGTGGTGACATGCATAAAACATCTGACTGAGGAGGAACAATGTGGTTTCAGGAGTGGTGGAGGATGTGTGGATTAGGTGTTTGCCTTAAAGATTATGTGTGAGAAATACATATAGAAAAAGAGGGATTTGTTTGTGGTATTTATGGATCTAGAGAAAGCATATAACAGGGTTGCTACAGAAGCTTTGTGGAAGGTATTACAAATATATGGTGTGGGAAGATAGCTATTAGAAGCACTAAGGGCCTTTTCTCAAGAGAGTAAGACATGTGTGAGTAGATAGAGAGAAGGGTGAGTTCCAGTTGAAGGTGGGTTTGGTTATTTAATTTGTTTATGGGTGGGATGGTGAGGGAGGTAAATACAAAAATCTTATAGAGAGGGGCACTTAAGCAGTCTGTTTGGAGTAAAGGGAATAGACAACTTACACCCAAAATGCTAAAACTGTTTCAAACATCTCTTGCAGTAGTGAGGGAACAAATGACTGAACTTAACAAAATTACTGGGAACAGTTTGTTAATGGACTAAATCAATGCACTATTCTCAGTAAAACCTGGAAGGGAATAACACAATCATTGGAAAGAAAAACAAACAAGTAAGTCATCCCAACCTACAGCAAAAGGCTAACAAATTAATCATGAAATGGGCTCATACTTCTAGCTATAACATGCTGCCACCTAAGGCTAGGGATGTTTTGTACAATAAATCCAACAAAAGAGAAAATCTTACCCAATTCAGGTTAAACAAGCAACAGGATGAATGTGATGTGTCATTTACAGAGTGTGAACTTGATGCATTCCTTACTTGGGGGAAGAGCACTGCCCTTAGGGAGGATGGTATCACTTATGACATTATTAGGCTTCTAAGATGTGTACCTGGTAACCTATTATTAAAGCTGTATAATATGAGTTATGCCATGGGTCATTTACCCTCCTCATGGACCAACAGTCTAATTGTACCAAAACCTAAGCTCAGTCAACCTGATGAATTTTTCCCCATCTTCCTGATGAGTTTCCTATGCAAAACTTTTGAGAGGATGCTTCTCAACAGACTACTAAAGAGAATCAAAGAACGTATGTCACCTAATATTAATGGTTTCACTCGTGGCAAAAGTGTACATTACTCTCCCACTACTATCTTCACAGTAAATGGTACCAGACGGTATAAGTACATCACATTTGATATCACTAATAGGAAAGTTATTTTGCATGAGTCAGCAAAAATGGATATAGGTGCCAGCTCCTGCACTGCATACTAGCCCATCAAGGCTACAAAAGTGAAGTTAAAGACATGCAACCTGGCAGTCCTCTAGGTAGAGTACTTAGCCCCACCTTGTTCAGTGTACTAATTACTGCATTACTGTAATCGATTCCAGAGTGACCCAGAAATATCACTATAAGTTATACTGATGATATTCTTGTACACACCAAAACATATTGCGAAATGCAAACCATCCATAACTGCATACACACAGCTTATGAAAGCTTTGGCTTTTTCATTTCTGCAGATAAAACCAAGGTCTTCAATAAATGAATAGGTAATGGTAGGAGTAGACCATCTAATTGAAAATTTATGGAAAACCGATTGACTACGTCTCCACCTTTAAATATCTTTCTGTCTCTGTTCCATGTACTGTGGCTAGGTTGCAAAAAGCAAATCAAGAATGTACAGATGGACTCAGAGCTCTTTGAGCTGCTGCAGGATACAATCCTAGTTTTGATACAAATATCATATTGTTAAAATGATGTACTTAGCTTTCAATAGATGTCTAATAGATAACCACACATCCGTTTTGATCAAACTTAATAACAAAGATAACAACAGACTTGAAGAAATGTAAATTGAAGCCTTAAGAACCATACTTGTTTGTCCAAAGACCACTAAAGTACTCAACATGCAGAAAGAACTTGATATTCCCAGCATTGAAGACAGATTACTTGAAATCAATCTTATGATAGGAGTGAAACTTCTGCTTGGTGATTCAGATAGCATTGTCTCAAAAGAAATGTTAAACCATATATGCCATGGCACAAGTGAATCTTAATGGATCCAAATAACAGCCAACAACATGACAATGTTTGGAGTATGTACTTATCCACCTCAGAATTTGATTACCTATAATCTTCACCCTCAACACTTAGCCAAAACCAGTGCTCTTGAACATATACAGAAGCTCCAAGCTTAAAATAGCATATCCCAGTGCATCTATACTGATGGTTCTTGCAATTCTGCCTCTGGGACAGCAGGTAGTGCTGCCATTATGATCCAGCCCAGTGGTAATAGATTAGAGAAAAAAGGTTAGAATGAACAATAGGGCATCTACCCTAGAAACAGATTCATCTGCCATACTTATTTCTCTTGAACTGGTAGAAATCTCTGATAATTATTTATCTCTGATTCTTTATCTTTGCTATCTGCCCTTAACATCCTGAGATCAGAATGTAATGTGTTGGTTTCTGAAGCCAGAGACAAATTGTCAAACATTATTGCTCAAAGTATTCAAGTCAAATTGTTATGGACTTCCTCCCATATAGGCCCCCATGAGCATAACAAAACTGATGCTAAAGCCAAACATGCACTTAGTAAAGGTGATTTTGAAAAAACATTGGGTTGTCAATCAAAAGCCTAAAAATTGTAGGTAGAAAGGAAGTAACATACCTCTTTGAAGCATGTAGAAGAGTTCTGATAAGGATAAGTAGAAACATTTTCCATCACAGTGAAATGCATAAAGTAAAATAAGTATATGGAGAAAGTAAACCATAAGCAGATTACAAGATGTTGTAATTGCTTGACTAAGGCTAAGCTATAGGTACTATTGGTGTTTTGCCCGATCTGGAGATGTTAATTGTGTCAACTGTAAAGTTTGTAGCCAAAGATTTGGACACAAACTAGAACACTGTGTCTTAGAATGGGAAAAAATATAGCCTTCTAGGGATAGGTCTAAACAAACCCAGCAAGAAGTGTCACAACACCTTATCGTTAATAACAGGATATCTAAAATGTTAAGTTTGTATCCACTTTTTGCATTTAGTTGGTAAAACTTACCATATGAAACTATGAAATGTATGTAATGAAACTTCTATAATGAATCACCTTTGTAACAACCTATGTAATATTAACCCACTGGGGTCTGACTAAGACCCTTTGTGACCTCTGTAATCCTTTTGCACTACTTCTAACAGGATGAGCATGGGATGCACGATAAGTTTGCCAGGGTTACTGGCAAAAATCAATCAGTCTGCTGGGGGTGGGATGGGGAGGTCACATGGTGGATGAGAGGCTTAAGGTCCTGGGAGCATTGAGGAATGTGTGGAAAGGGCAGTCACTATCTGGGAGGGTAAAAGTGGGTATCTTGGAAGGTATGATAGTCCTGACAGTGTTGTATGGATTTGAGGCATAGGCTATAGATTATAATGTATGAAAGATGAACCTGTTGAATATTAAATGTTGAAGGAAAATATGAGGTGTGAGGAGGGTTGATCAATTGAAAAATAATGGAGTAAGAGAGAGGAGTATTTGCCTGTTTGTAGTCTAACAGGATAGAGTTTTACACTTGTAGTGTCCCATCTCTTGAAGATTCTTGTTTATCGCACAACCTTTCAGCCTTATGTATGCCTTCTGCATTAATCATGTCCTCAGTCATTCTGTGCCATTCATCTACCACTCTCATACTTGTACTATGAATGTATCTCTGTACATCATTTTTAACAAATTTCTTACTTGATTTCATGTTATGTCCTTTGGATGCTCTTTTCCTACATCTCTCAAAGGACTGTTCACTGTTCAATTTTTTGATCTCTTTTAAATAGTTAAAGGCTGTGATCAAGTCACTCTACTCACCTCCAAGGTGGGTAAATTTACAGCTTTCAGACCTTCCCTGTAACTTAACTCTCTTTATTCTTGTACCATCTATGTTGCCTTCCTTTGGACCTTCTCTATGAGCTCATTGTTCTTCTTAATATGCAATGACCAAACCTGAGAAACATATTTTAGTCTTGGCCTTATGTAGGATATAAATAGCTTGTTGAACATTTCCTTATCCTTATACTGGAAAGCTATTATGATACTTGTCAGCAAAAGAGTTTGTCTCCTTAACTGTTATTGTAATATGGGACTCTGGCAACAGATAAGGGATGATGTCGACACCCAAGTCCTTCTCACACGCAAAATCCTAAAACTTTTTTCCTGCTTGATAATAATCATATTGAGGCCATCTTTTATTTTGTCCAATCCTCATTACTTCACATTTGCTCAGGTTGAATTTCATTAACCACATTTCAGACCAACTTTGGAGTCTGTCTAGTTCCCTTTTTACACTGATGCAATCATCCTTACTTTCACTCCACTCATGACTTTTGTATCATCTGCAAACATATTCAGGTAGGACTGCATATCTTTAAGCAAGTCATTAGCATAGATCAAGAAGAATAATGGTACAAGAACTAAACCAAGTGGGACTCCAGTGGTCACCTCAACCCATTTTGAAAAAACTCCACCAACATGGGTTAACTGTTCCCTCCCAATGAGATGATTTTTATGCCCTTAATTCCTGCTTGATAATCCAGTTTCTTAATGAGCCACACAGGCAGTACATTGTCACATGCCTTCTCGCGCTCCAGATACAGACAGTCCACCCAACCTTCTCTTTTATCCAGGACTGAGCTCACTCATGTAGAACTCTAAGAGGATAGTTACACATGACCTCTTTTCCCCAAAACCATGCTGTCTCTCACTTAGGAAATTTCTCCATAGAATGTCATCCACTTGTTTGCTAATAATGTTTTCCAGAACCTTACACACCACATTCATTAGTGAAACTGGTCTGTAGTCCAATGCCTGTACCCAATCTCCCTTTTTATATATATAGGTATGAAGCTTGCTCTTTTCCATTTCCTTGGCACTTTGCCTCTCTCCAGTGACATCTTGAACGATAATTGAACTGGTAGGTAAACTACGTATCTGCACACATATTTAGCACATATGGTAAAATTTCAGGATGACCATGAGTCATGTATGGGTCAATTCATTTTAGTATTGTTAATATCTTTTCTAGATACCACAATGATTTGCCAAACTGCCTCCCCATTCCATCTCACTAATTTTTAAGGTCTACAGTTTCTTCCACTATGAAAACACTTTTGAACTTGTTATTAAGTTCCTCGTATTTCCTTATGGAAAAGTTTTGGATTTTCACCTGCCCTGTCCAAAATATTCTTTTTATTCTTTGTTCCTCCTCTCTCATCCTGCTACACTTCTTCCATGTTGGCTGACTAGAGTACCATCTATACATTTTCCACTGCACATCTCTAAGCTCCTTTGCTTTAAGACATCTTTTAATAAACCATTCATTCTTCTTTCGTACCATTCCCTCTGTACTTGGGGCTTGAGGTACCCATGCCTCTACTCCTTTATTGTAAATTTCACAGAACGTCTCACCACAAAGCCCAGGTTCCTGGCAACTGAACTCCATTTCCCAATCAACTTTCACATTATTATTAAGGTTTGCATAGTTTCCATGATTATATCTCTTCTTTATTTCATGTCTCACCTCTATCCACTCTTTTAATTTCCTCATTTGCCACATAGTCAAGTTTAAGCATTACATTATCACTTCTTCCAACTGATGCATCATAAAAAATGTTCTCAAAATCCATGCTATTATGTGTAGAGAGAAGATCCAGCAACAATGGTGCATTAGTCCCTCTCATTACAGTGTGCTCCCTGACATGTAAGTATAGGAAATTTTCCTGTATATGTTCAAAAAATGTGTATCCATGACTTCCTATCACCTTGAGAATCCAGATTTCCCAAAACTGTCTCTTTGTAATTGAAATCTGCCATTATCAGCTTTACCATCTCTTAAAGGTGAGTGTTTCAGTGCTTTATATACCATCCTGATTTTTTGTCAGTGTTATTTATTTATTATTATACTTGATCGCTGTTTCCCACGTCAGCAAGGTAGCGCCAGGAAACAGACGAAGAAAAGCCCATCCCCACACATACACACATATATACATACACGCACACATATGCACCAATAACTATGACCTGGCTCATTTCAAGAGACGTTTTTCACTTTCTCAAAAATTTGTAAATACTTTCCCTGTCTGT